>WSTG01000034.1:7944-45463 GCA_019616325.1 Ceratobasidium sp. 394 | reverse complement strand
CTGTTGCGGATCACATCCAGCTCGTCGATCTTGCGAATCATATTCACGCCTTCGTCCGACATGGTCAAAATCTCATTGCGCGACGCGGAGATGTGCTTTACGACCAAAGACATTTGTTCCATCGGGACGGCGTTGCTCCCATGAGTGCCCAAGTCGCGCTGGTAGTACTCGACCTGAAGCTTGGCGACTTGCAGCCAGATAGAATCCTAAGGAATATAAGCGGAAATCTCAATACTTTTGTACCTGGACCTACAGATATTTTGTATTTATCATTCAGTAGAACAGTTTGATAAAACTCGTAAAAGTTCGCGTTCCGCAGAGCCTTCCATTCAGGAGATTGGGTAGGCAGCTGCGTCGCGGCGCCATGAACGCTTTTAAAAACTTCTTCTTCGTATGGTTTCGACTTGACTGCTTCTATGACCTTTGCGGGGTCTTTCTTAAGCAGAGACACGAGATGAGCAGATGAGGACATGGTGGCGAGCTATGGCGAAGGGTAAGGGTGCAAGGCTCAAGCAAAGCCTAAGTCCCCCCTTCTGTCACGTGGACTGATATCACCACCTCTGCTCCCTCCCTCACCCGATGGCGGGTTTCTTCAGCAGTTTGCTAGCCTGGCTCCAAGGCTTGTTTTTCACCAAGAACGCAGAGATATCTATCGTAGGACTTCAGGTTAATTATTCTCCCCTATTGCGAATGTCGTGTGCCGAGTTACATCATCACCCCTTAGGCATCAGGCAAGACCTCATTCGTCAATGTTCTAACGTCTGGCCAATGGAGTGAGGATGTGGTTCCAACTGTCGCATTCAACCTTAGGAAAGGTATGCCTGCTGGCCACTTTTGATTACCCTGGGTTGCGAAATTGACACACCACAGTGAGGAAAGGAAATGTGACTTTCAAGATATGGGACGTCGCAGGTAGAGTACTATCAGGTTCACCGCACACCCATTCACAACTTTGGAATCAAATATTCAGGGCAACCCAAGTTTAGGAACATGTGGGAACGATATTGCCACGGCGTCGATGCCATTGTGTAAGTTGTACCTTATTAATAGCTTCCACCTCTACTAATCCATGGGGCGTAGGTTCATGGTCGACTCTAGCGCTGTAAGTTTAGTGGACGTGCCCTCTGGCCGCTATTGGTAACCCGTTGCCACACAGACCGACAAACTCGAGTCGGCTGGCTTTGAGCTACATTCACTTCTAGACCACCAACCGCTCGCGGGGGTCCCCCTTCTGGTCCTAGGTAACAAGAACGACGTTCCGGAGCATGCAACTGTTGACGAACTTATTCGCGAGTTGTACGTATAACCTTGCCTTGTTTGTATAGAGCTTCCCTGATTGTTATGATGCAGACGTCTGGACACCATTCGAGATCGGCCCGTCTCGGTAAGTAGATTTGAGCCCACTTCGCCAATCTGATACTCATTGGGAACATTTATTCCAGTGCTATTCGGTATGTATCTCAATCCCGCTAAGTACTTATAAAGACAGGCTTATCAGCTTGTGGTTAGTGCTCCATGCGTAGCCAACACAACCTTGACATCGTGGTGGAATGGCTTTCAGGTCGAGCAAGGTAACCGGGCGCTGCGAACCCCGCACGATATATGTACTGTGTTACTTCGATGTACACTGGGCGCGACGCTGCTCTTTCAGCTGTATCAATACGCTTTGTCCAAGATTTATTACACACCGCACCCAGCACAAAAAGAATCATTATCGAAGCTGGTCTCCCATACGATCTACGCCTTGTCTAACCTTCCCAAAAAAGTTGCGAACACCATCCCTCACTTCCCGCAGACTATCATCCACGGTTCCTTGCCCCCCAGTATCGATGCTTACGGCGGGAGCGCTTGATGATGCCGGAGCGCGGAATACACCTGTACCGCCAGGGCCACCAACGCTTACGTTGAGCCCGCCCAAATTGAGGTTCAGCGAAGGGCCTGATCCCCCAGCTGCTGACTCGGGAGGAGGGGCGTACACTGTTGGAGGGAACGCTTCGGCGGCGTGCGATATCATCTCCAGGAAACTACCAATAATGCTCAGTGTGAAAGCCAAACGAAATAAACCTTGCTCACCTGGAAGAATTGTGTATACAATTGCCACCAAGCAGGATTCGCGTCGCGCCAGCCGATGATGACCCCACTAGCGCTGGATCTTGACTCATTAGAGCTACCGCTCGTGCTTCCTCATAAGTTGTTCCACCAATCATAAACACTATTACGTCTTGCGGCCTACGCGTATTTGTCGGACAAAAGTGAGCATAATCCTTATGTTCACGACGAGCACTAACCGCTGCAGCCCAGCGTTGGTTGTTGCCTGGCCTTCAATAAAAGGGTAACTTTGCTCCTTCAGCCGACCACGTAGCAAGTTTTCGAGAGTTTCAGAAAGATGAGGTGAATGTTGAGTGTATACATTCTCCACTCCCTAAATGAATGTTAATCATGTGGTTGAGGGCGTGTTCAAGGAAATCAAATGAATACCGTACCTTCAAACCTTTGAGCGCACTCTTCCCTCGAGAGAATATATTCCCGTTGTCAAAGAGGTCGTCTTGTCGTTGGTCTTCACCCGCAATATTTAGCATAACAAAAACAAGCTACAGTAACCAACAGATGAGAAACGGTTCAGTTGTGACAGGTAACACTCACGCTAGCATCACTCTCGCTCACGCCCGCTTTGATGAGAGCCTCGACGACGGCCCCAATTTGGTTTGAACTCTTCTGGTACCGAAGCGCGTAAATAATTGCCAGCCTAATTTTGTTGTGCAGCTGAATTCCGGGTTTTTGGATGAGCTCCATAACCGCCTGCCCCAGTCTAGTCAGATTCCGCCTGTATAAAAACCATGCACTCTCACCCTTAGATCCGCACTCTGGTTGTCTCTCCCCGCTAGATTCTGTTCGACCTCGCTCACATCGAGCAACGAATCGCGCCCAACAAGCCTACTAAGCTCGCCGACAACTGCCACATGCTTGCTCACGTTTCCACCAAGCTTGCGAAATTCCGGATACTCTTCGACAAATCGCTTCATGTCCGCAATACTCTCGATAGCGCCTTGGGAAGCCGTCTTGGCCTGGTAAGATTGGACATGCTGCTGGATCGTGGCTCCGAGGTCTCCGAAGTTTGCAAAAAGGTTTTGCGCAAAGAATGGATCGGTGGGTGGCGTAAGTGTGATTTGCTGCGGCAAGGACAAGCCTCAGAATACGCGAGGCACGCGTCTAGCACGACACAACGGACTTACCCGTAACTCGGGCCGAATATCTGGAACCATGCTCAAATCGACACGCCCTCCAGGTTGTATCTCCAACAACTCGTGCACCATTGCTTGATACGTCCACTGGGTCAATAGCGGCGTTACTGGATCGTTTCTCCGGTCCAGCAGGAGCAGTAGCGGCGGAACCTGGGTCAACCGAAAATCAAAAAGCGCGGGCTCAGCCCGGATCCGACGAAGAACTTCCGATCCTAGCTTGCGGGCCATCCCACTCATGCGTTCGTACCGTATCACCGGCTTCTTCTTTAAACTTAGCAGGACTGCACAGATTCCTTGGACTGTACGTTCGAGGGCCGCTGGATCCCAAGAGTTAGGATTAGCCCCATATAGAGGACCGGTGGAGGAAAACGGCAAGGGAGTGCCGTCGGCCGAGGTGGACGTAGAGGCTTTGGGCGTGTGGTTGAAAGAAAAGAGGGTAGGTAGGATAGGTGCATAGTCGGCGAAATATTCCTGCACGGATTTAATAAGAGACAGGATGAAAACAGTGGCTCAACTTACTTGCACTTCCCTCACAACCTCATACTCGTCCTGTTCGGCCAACCGCTCGATCGCAACCTTGCTCAGAGTATTACTAAAGTCTAAACGGCAACCGCGTCAGTCTTAGATAGATTATCCATGGGACAGAAGCACCTACTAACACAGATAATATTCTCCATATTTTGGCTCTTTCAACTCTTCACCCAATGCCTCGAGGCTTTCTTCGCTCGGCCGGAGGAAACAAACACATTTCATGTGAGCCATTCGGTCGCGCTTCTTGTTCATAATCGAGTCGGTAAGGTAAACCTGTTTCGACAAAAGGTTCGATTGCGTCGTAGACAAAGAGACTATTGGCGTCTGGCAAGACAACTTGAGCGCCTTGGACACCCCACTGGCCACATAGACTCACAGTATGAGAATCAAGTAGGAGAACCTTGATCGTAGCAGGACTGCTAATCATCTTGTCTATATAAGTTTCAACTGCTTTTGTGACATCCATTTTCTAAGCCGAACTCCGAGACAGAGATGTTGTGGTGGTTGAGAGTGTTCGCACGCAAATCCAATTTCACATCGGCGCTTAGCTCATGTACCCAAACGAGCAAGATTAGACCACTTTATTTCTTAAGGACCAACCACATTCAAGACCCCAAAAAGAGCGACAAAAACGATAGGAAGAATTCAAACAAAAGGAGAGGCAAAATACTCGATGCTCCATGCAAGATATGCGCAATGCACCTGGACAGCCACAGGTGAGATAGTATATGTCAATCATGGCGAAATGAACCTACTCAGAGGTTGAGCTTAAGACCTGTGAACAGACCCAAGCAGTGCTTGAAGTTCACAATTGCCAGGAGCGCCGACTTAGCCAAACAGCTACAAAAATGGTCAGCGTCAACCGATATCATGACCCGCAGCGACTCTACTCACAGTACAGAGATTGACTGGAGGCATCCGCTAATTAGCGCGTTCATGGCAACACAGAGTCCCTTCAAGGCAAGGTCAATCTTGGCGCAGAGGTCAAGATAGGCAAAGCCTTCGATCTTGACGTTCTGGAACTTGCTGCAGCCCGTGCTAATGTCCTGTGGATCGGAGCATTAGCCGTGTTTCAAACACTACAGAGACAACTCACCAAGATAATCTTAGCAGCAATGTTCGATACTTGGGCTTTGACACCGTTGTACACCCCCGTGGTGTCCACCTCTACGACAGCAACGGACTCGGTGCATGTGTCGACGAGTGTAGAAAGCTTGATGAAGATTTTGGTGGGATCGGCCCCGGTGGCCTTGGTCTCGGCTAGGGCAAGAGTTAGTGATTGGCCAAGATCACTAATCCCACATAGACTCACCGAGCAAAGACAAGGTAGTTTTGACATCGGCTTGAAGGTTGGTCATCAGTCCGAGCAGCTCGGTGCCAGACGTACAGCCGTCGGAGCAGCGAGGAGCGACAGCGTTCGAATGAGAAACGGGAGCCGCGGCCGCGAGCCCAGCGGAAAGGACGATGCCAACGAGTGCAAAGATGCGAGTGAACTGCATGGTGGACGGGGAACGTATATGGGTGCAGGTGAGAGGGAGAGATGTGGGTTGGGGCTCAACGTCCCCAGACACCTCTTTTATGGTTGGGATGCCCCCCTATACTCGCCGGGATTTGAGGGCGGCCGACCGCCCCTTCGACCCCAAAATTGGCTTATAGGGGCAGGGGGGGAGCTTCTTTGCACAGATCGGGGTGTTGGGCACTCGGGATGGCCGGTCGGGATTTTCTGGAGCTGAAAAGTATTCAATAAATGCGTGGACCAAAATAGATTATGCACGATTTAGAGCTTTCAGCTGAGGTAATCCAGGCTTGGCGGTTCCTGATCCCCAGGGGGTGCCCCTATACATGTCTCGGACATCGGTGCAGCCGGAGAGGACATGAAGCATCGCCGAGCTCTAGAGAAAAAAATAAATTAGATCGTGAGTAGTCAAGCATTACTTTGGCCCATCAAGTAATATGAATATCTTTGCAGCGATCTAATCAGTTCGGCCTTTTGCTCGTTTTTGCCTCGGCCTGCGGGCAACACATCGTCCCGAGTTCTTGCAGAAGAGCAATTTCGACACCCGACATGGGCCGCCTTTTGAAGCTGCGGGTCTCGAACCTTTGCATTGGCCGTTCGAGCATCGACGAGAATCATGAGCGCAAAATTCCTAGGCTCTGTCTCCCTCGGGTTGAATGGTCTACTAATCGTTAAAGTGGGACGTTGGTGTTGCTCAGCCCATTTTCGGGCCGGATTCGGCGTTTGTTGGGGCGTGCTGTCGTTCAGGGTCCGTATCCAAGCAGATCCACACTTGACTTCCCATTGTTCTCCCGTCTTGTCGAAATGTCCTACACTGTCGCAAACACTTCCGCTGAAGCCCGCGGCAAACGCTGACGCTGCGCCACCCCGACTCTACGAGCTTTTTTTTGGTGTCCGCATACCGATTTTCAAGTCTATGCCTTCAGCCGTCCGAATAAGGAAAGAGGCCTCGTGCACGTTCCACCAGCTCGGGTCGGAGGTCCAAGCAGCTGATGTTGAGATTCCCGCTCCCCCGCCCATCTTGCTTGGACCGCCCCCGCCCCCTGTGGTGCTCATAAACCCCCGGCTCTCCGTCTAGCTAACCATCATACAACACCCTCCTGGACGAGTCGAAAACCATGTCTCCCAACAGATGCCCTACGACACCCGCGCGCCTTTCAGCGGGAAAACTAGGCGTTCGTCATTCCCCGTACCCATCGCGCCACTCTTCCACCTCGAAATCGTCAGATTATACTGGTACGTCCTTGGTAACTGCTAATGCGTATAAATGCGTCCTCACGTTCTTTGATTAATCAGGCGTTTCAAAGCCTCTGCTCAAAAAGTCGTCGCGAACGAGCAGTGGAGCCAGTCTGCAGCCCACATTCTCTATGATCGAAGAGTTCGAGGTCGAGGGCCTCTTGGGATCTGGCGTTTCCGGTCAAGAGTCTGTGCAGTCTTTGTCTCGGGCGTCTTCCATCTCTCCGAGCCAAGAATCGCTTAGCTACTACCCCCCACCGACTAGCTCTATCGACCACCTCAGGGGCTACCGCCAGGCCTCGGCTCGACCCCTCACTCGAGAGTGGTCTACTGCTACTGCGGCGACGGTTCTCGAGCTACCTAATGGCCCAGGCTGGGAGCACCCCTCGTGCGGCGTACTAGGCAGCTTCAGCGGATCGAGTTCTGAGTCGAGCATCAGCGAGGAAAAAGTAGACGAAATGAGCTGGGTCCACGCAACGCCGAATCTCAAGACCATCCCCCACCGCTTTGCCGCCTTCCGCTCGTTTGGCGATGAAAGCGAAACCGACTCTGATAACGTCTCGATGGAGGAAATTGCCATCCGGGTACCCTTGCCTACTCCTCTCAACATCCAAGACAGCACAGATACACTATCCTCTAGCTCGTCGTCTTCTCCCACCACCGACGGGCTTCCCACTCCCGCCGAATCGCCCGCTCGCCAGCGTATCTGGGAGGTTCGCCCCGAAGACTATGTCCCACGACCAGCGGGTATGCCGGCCCGGACTGTTGCCAGCGTACTGGAGATTGGGATGCAATGGGAGCGTGCTCACGACGCCGAGACGCCACGATCAAAGGACGAAAAACGAGCAATCGGAGCAGTTGGGCGTATCCGCCGGATTTATGGCGACGCGCAGTACATGAACTAAGGTTATGTGGCTTCGACTATGCAGACCATCATTTATGCTTTCCTTTCTCTTTATGCGTTGTATGCCTTTTTCCTGTAGATTCGTTCGACTTCGGAACTGTATATGCTGAACTTCGTTTTGTCGATACTCTACCATTCTCTTGTACGATCACCCTATATATATATTACTTATTTCTTCGCAAATTTGGTAGACTGGATGCAAAGTGAGATAGCGAAAATAGCTAGTAATACATCACGAAATAATTACAAGTGGTGCAAAGAGCGGATTATAAGTGTACAGAGTCGAAGCGAAGGTATGTGAATGAACGGCGAGGGTAGATCAGGCAGAAGCGCTGGCATGTTTTTGGAGCTCAGATAGATATAGGATCTAGGTGGGACCTAGTTTAGCAAAATGGTTCGTCGATTCAAGCACGCCTACTTACCAGTGTCCACCGTCAAAAACGAGGGTAGTAGGTGGTATGCGAGGGGTGATGATAGGGACAATACCAGGTCACTGAGAAAGATGATCAGCCAACGTAGTATGGGGTATCAAGTTGCTCACCTGGAATGTGACGGGCAAGTTCGTTTTGAGGACCTCTGTTGCAGCAGCTTGCTCTGACTTGACCAGAGGAATGCTACTGCGGCCGCCAGCAGCCAGGAAACCGGACCATTCGAGGCGCATGAAGTTGCACAAGACGCGGTGTAGTCCCCCTCGGACGCGTCAACAGTGGAGTATGCTCCAGTATAGCAAGACATGATGCAAATGCGCAAGCCCGGGATGAGATGGGGAGATGAAGCTAAGATGATGTCCAGACACGACAGACGGCCGGCATTATAGCCGTCGGGGAAGGAGTAAGGGCGACAGACTTCAGCATCTGTATCGGGTGTTAGCCAACCGACAAAGTATGGAAGTGTGAAGCTCCTACCTTTGTTCTGCCTAGCGGCTGCTGAGTCATAGCTCCGATTCGACCTTTGTTGACACGGACTAGTCACGTGATCGCGACTGTCGCCGCGAGAGCCGTATCTTACTCGACGAGCGAGCAGGGCGACGCGCATAGAGGCAGCTAAAGGCAATTTAGAACATATTTCTTCTCGCCTGTCGTATGGTTATAACGTACCGTGTATGTTCGGAGGGACTGTGCAGTTCCTCAAGCGCCGGACCCTTGAAACTCAAACATGGCAACACAAAAGCGGCATAAGCAACTGAACTTCGACGCTCATCGAACATTGAGTTATACCTTTGATAGAGTCCGTATCCTTGAAGCCCCACCTACGCCAGGCTTTGACGAGAGAGCCTCTGCCCCGATTCCAGTCTCACTGCCACCCTTTGTGTGCAGTCGCGTATGTCCAGACGCAGTCATGCCCACCACTCGAAGTTTCACGCTGCCCAGACGAGACCTCGAAACTTGTTGATAACCTCCGGCCCCTCTACGTCTCATTACCCTCTTACTCTCCTTTCCCGTGCTCATTGTGCTGCTGGGCGGCTTTCTTCCATCATCCGACTTTGTCGTTCGCTGGCTCGTACTTATTATTATTATGATTCCTTCTGAAAATCCCAGTTTGTTTTGTAAGGCAGCTGTCTTGCCCAAGTTGCATCATGGGCCAGGCGCCCCTCACATGCCAGTTCCTGGCCATCGTTCTCACCTGGGCCGTCTCTCGGAACGTCCCAACGCGCATCGCAACTTAATATTTATTGAACCCCTTGATGATCTACGACCTGATGTAACGAACTGTGCGTTCTCAACTCCGTTGTGCGGATCAATATACTGATTTCAACCCTTTTGTAGTTCATGCCAACCTCCCCGCTCAAAATCCTAATATCCAACACCAAGATATCCAAAACCCGTTTGCGACTCTCCTCAATACGCCAAGTGATAGCCTCATCTGCGTTGCTTCTGCAGTGCGGAGGACTGTTCTTGCGGCTACCGAACTCGTGCTTTCTAACCTTCCTTACCAATGGATCTCATCCCGAAACTACACTCACTTGGCCAGAGGTGTATCTACGATGTTATGGTCTGCACCAAACGCCTTAAGTCCGGAGCCGTCTATATCAACGGCTGGGTCGATATCCTCACACACGCTATGTGATTCCGAGGCTCCTAAAGCAACGGTGGCGACGTTTGTTCAGGAGCCATGGGTTCTCTCCCCCAAAGATTTTGAGGCGTTTTGTTCGGTGCGAGAGGTGGGTGTTTCCCCCATGGTCTGGGCTCCAATTGATTTTTCCCCAATTTCGTATAGCTCCGAAACTACGTCCCAAAGTTTACACCTGACACTCCAACAACACCTACTGATCGGCCTTGGGGCCAAGCGCAACAACTTTGGGCTTTTGTGAGTAATCATACCCCCAATCTGACTTGGTCTCATGCATAGTTAGATCCACGACCGGTGCGAAGAACATCAGTGTCATTTCTTCATCGTTACTTCGTACGAGCAGTGGGCATTTGGATGCTTTAGCAAAGGTGCGCAGCTAATTGTTTTGCACATATTTATGCATAGTCATGGCGATTTTAGCATGGACGCGTGCATTCATCACGCCTCCTTACTCTTACAACGATGCTCGGCCAACGATCATGGAGCGCACACTCCACTGGGTCCTTTCCGCAACGTTGCAGATCGAGCATCAAAACAATGGCTACATCGCCCCGGAAGAGTTACCGTGGATGAGTTCGCTGTATGTTATTCCAGAGGTAAACCTTAGCGTCGTTCATCTATTTCCACTGGAATTAAAGTCGCATGTTCAGATTGTAGGGGAAGTTTCTTGGGCAATATCCAAATCCAAACCAACCAAGCGCCGACTTCCAGAGGAGGACATACCAATACCCGTTTCTACTCCTGCACCTCCTCCCCGTAGATCGTTTGGGCGCCTGAAAACGTCTTCGGCTGCTCCCCGATCTGCACCTAGTGTTCATCCACACGAGTCCACTCGCCACTCGGAGATTCCTACCCCTCCGGTACCACCTACGCTAGTTGCCGGGGTCAATGCATGGCGACAGCGCATCCCACAGCGAAACAAAACGCGCAAGATGCGCTCTAGCGATGAAAAGGTTCACGAGGCTTTGTCCTTTCCTCCTCCCCCTATCCCACACGCATCGCCTTTTCCCCAGAGTAGCCATCCATTCACCCCTCCGCGTCGAGCGGCCACGCCCGAGGACTCTCCTGGGCGGCTAAGACTCCCACCACTCCTCCAATCGCCTGCTCGCCTAGGGAGTACCCGATCGGAGCACAGTGGCGACACTGCCCTTGACGAGACCGATGGTCTCAGCATGGAAGTCGTGGCCGCAGATGTCCAACCACCTCAGAACATCGCGTTCCCGGCACACCACGCAAGAGGAGACCCTGGCCGCTCGCGGCCTGTAGGTATCGCCCAAGCACGGCCAACGGCCCCGGTCAGCCGTCCGTTATTTTCGGTAGACACGCCGACCTTGCAGCTCTTGCCTCATGGGAGCCGATCGACCTCACACGCCCCACCGAGATCTTCAGCTCCGCGAAGAGTAACCCGGCTAATTAACAAACGATTGCGTGAGCATCACCTGGCCGGTACGATATCAACTCTAACGGAGGAAAGCGTGAAAGACACACGATAGTGCTGCGAGGTTATTCCCATGCAATGGGTTTCCGTTTTGCTTGCAAATTCGATGACAATCCTTTATCAATTTGGACTTGGTGCATACTTATCTTCTCCTAATAGCCGTTCTTGCATCTTTTGGACTTGTAGCTCTCGTAGACCGGATCTTATTTTTACTGTCATTGGTGCGATAATAAATAAAACTAAATATTCGCTTTCAAATCCACATCGCGCGTTCGTCGTTTATACATGAACTATGACAACGTGGACATTACGCAGCAGCCGAGCCCGAAAAGCTCAATCATTACGTCTTACGATCAGTATAAGGCCGTCCGACGTGGCGCTCCCAACCACGTTGACTGGAACCTCATCCTCACGAGGAGGGGTCCCATTTCGAGAGCTGAAAGTCAAACGTATGAGACACGAGACCATTCAGGGGATGAGATGGGGTGTCCACTTACGAGGCTCGCAGATCTCTCCCAGTCGTGCACATTGTAAAGTCCAGGTACGAAAAGCCACCGTTGCCCGCTCCAATTCCGGATCGTTTCAAGTTTGTGATGAATGCCTGGTTAAAAAATAAGTTATAGGCAAAGAAAATACACCAACACTCGTGACGACTTACCCGAACCGTCTGCTCATCCCTTTGGGCCACATATCTGAAAATCCCTCCTGGGTGATCGACACACGTCTCTGGGTCGAGTATTGCGGCATTGGTGCAATGGGTGATGGTGCAATTGGCCGAGAACCGATCCAGGAAAAAGGCGGACCTCGGACGTCGTGGGCCACCCCAGATAACTGGAGGCTGAAAGTTTTGCATTAATCCAGAGGTGCACTCTCCTTTGAGAGAAATTGAACCCACGGCATCTTCTGGCTCAGTAATCATAATTACTTCTTGGGCAGTTTGGTCGCGTGCGGCGGAACCAGCATTTTCCTCTTCAGCTAGCGAAATGGACCCTACTATCAACTATATGCCAGATATCATCAGTCTTGCACATCACTTCTGGTTGTTAAATAAACTCACATTGCCACCATTGACAACACTCTGAGACTAATCCGAATATATGCGGTTAGGCGGCTGATAAGAACGACAATAACCGGTTAACCATACCATGACGCAGTCCACAAACCCCCTTGTCCGGTGGAGTAGCTTCAAATACACCAAGCACGCAACTTTGTCATTCTGGACTATCTCACTGGGCGGTGTTCGTAGTGGGTGAGTTCAATATCGTGGCTTGAGCCGGAAAATTACAAACCTCAGTGTCCTTGTCGCGTCAGCTTCCTCTTCCTCGTCGAAGAACAGGTTTATAGTGCGACTTATGAGGTCTCGCTCCTCAAGGTCTAGCGATAAAGGTTAGGTTAGTCTTTGAGAAGCACTTGGTGCAACTCGCCTAGGACGTCTGAAACAGACTCGGACACATAGACAAACTCGAGCTGTTATAGACATAAAATTGTTATCACGAAGTTTCGTTATATAAGTGATATGCATACGTTTCCCGCCCTGAGCATGTAGCCTATTCTATGATCAGCGACGAAGCAGAGTCAATCGATCGGGAGAACGACATACTGAATGAATAATTACTCATGGTGTCAGTAATCGAAGGGTGTTGGGACTTGGCTGACAGGGTAGAACGACGGGGTTCGGGTCTACCACCGATGGACGGGGGGCATCTTATAGTCCCACTCTCTGGGCATTGGGCTCGAGAGGAGGCGGTACCAGCGCAGCGCGTACTGCAGTATCGTCTCTTTCCTCCAAAAGGTTAATTCTTACCTACCGCTGGGGGAGCATCCCTGGGTTACAACCGGCCGGTGTGCAGTTGAGTGTCAGCCAAACGCTGGAGATGATCGATCCAGTTGACGTGCATCCGCTCATTCGGGGGGATGGTTAAACTTCAGACTCATAACCACCCAGCAGCCATTTTCCAAGAGAAGCTAGCCGTCGCATGGATGGGGGAAACCTGACGCCATTCTCGGCGAGCCTCGGGAAACAACTTTCATGGGGGTGCGCTGGCTGTGTCCATAGGCGAAATCAAAAGATAGCCTCGTTTGGGTGCCAGACTTTGCACGACGTTCTGCTAGAGAGAAATGCGATCGAGAGTGGCGCAAACGTGTGGTTTGAAAGCCAGGTGGCATAGACGTGCTGAGCGCGCTGGAGCAGTCGAGTTTAAGTTCGATATCCCAATTTGATATGGGAAACTCCGATTTAGCAATTCCCAACTGTAATACTCCTCCAGTCCCCACCCGCTTCGGTCCTCCAAAAAGACGAACAGAGCTTAACTAGCACACTGACGGCAAAAATGTGGTCCCAGTCGAGCCACATTTCTGTGGGGGACGTCGTTATTCTCTGGCTGGTTCGTTTGTCGTTTGTATTCAACGCCTCTAACTAACTTTCCGGAACAAGACCAGAGACGATGTTCAGTCAATCATTGTAACACCCGGAAAAGAACTAAACGGCCGCTATGGGGTATATAGGCATGCCGACCTTGTTGGCGTTCCATACGGGTCTAAAGTGCCGTCTCGCAATGGCCGGGGGTTCATCCATGTGCTGCGTCCCACGCCTGAGTTGTGGACGCTCGCACTGCCCCATCGGACGCAGATTTTATACCATGCTGATATTTCGTATATCACCATGTGGCTGGCAATCAAACCTGGGAGTGTTGTAATTGAAGCGGGTGAGCTGACTCACGTATCTTATCATAGAGCCGTTTTATGTCGCAAACTGCAACCATTGGATCGCTTTTCACTCACCACGATGCTTCGTAGGCACCGGTTCCGGCTCGTTTTCGCATAGTGTCGCTCGTACAGTTGGACCGACTGGAAAATTGCACTCGTTTGAGTTTCATGAACAGAGAGCAAACAAAGCGAGGTAAAGCAATGCTCATAGCCGTCGGGATATTAACTCGAGCTTATTATGGATGGCGTGTCACCTAGGGACGAGTTTAATCGTCATGGAATGTCCGACTTCGTAACATTAGAACACCGCAATGTTTGCAAAGACGGTTTTGGTCTTCAAGATGAGGTTGATAGTGGTTTGTGGCTGTTTCTTGAATCTGTTTTATTCTTCTGGGCAGTCGGCTCGAGCTAGATGGTTCCGAACGATCCACTGCCCGGGTTATCGTTCGTCCAGAGTTTCTGCTTACAACTTATTTTCCTCCATAGTATTCCTCGATCTTCCTGCACCTTGGGAGGCCGTTGCTTCTGCTAAAGTTGCTCTCCGAGTAAGTGTTTCACACATGCCATATGCGGGGATTTCGGCATTCTGGATCAAAGTATTCTGCGGTGCCCAACATGTGTTCCCCTAGAGTACTATCTATGCCATCGCTGACCCATACTATTTGCCAGAAAGATCGTATTGGACGTATTTGTTGTTTTAGTCCTTGTATGGAGCAGGTTCTGCGAACGGTCTCTGCTTTGAATGAATTGGGTTTTACTGGTGAGCAATTATCTTTCAACTCTATTCCAGTCGTGCCTTCAC
Source organism: Ceratobasidium sp. 394 (assembly GCA_019616325.1). NCBI lineage: Eukaryota > Fungi > Basidiomycota > Agaricomycetes > Cantharellales > Ceratobasidiaceae > Ceratobasidium > Ceratobasidium sp. 394. The sequence goes on along the minus strand of WSTG01000034.1, from coordinate 31,018 downwards.
CCCTTGATCTACTCCTATCTCCTCATCTTTGTTGGTGATGCCGTCGGAAAGGAATTAAAGCTTTCCACCCCCAAACCGGGTAGCCTGAAACTATTACTAATGCATGACGGTTGTTTCGACGCAGGGGTTACCATGCATGAAACCCTCCTACGACCCCACGACGTATGTAACGCACCGATGCAGACAGTCGGGGATGTCGCAGCTCGGCTTCGTGATATCGAAGTCCGCAAGGAGGAGCGGCGCCTGAAGCAAATAGAAACATCCAATCGAGACAAAAAACGGAAGCGGCCCAAGGAGACCTCTGAAGACCCGCCCGAAGATGCGGCGAAAAGGGTGAAAGTGAATAACTTGTGTTCTGGAAAACCCGAAGGCCAGACTGAGGACCCACTATCAGCTCCCGCGCTTGAGTCTGATCCACCGAATGGACCGGGTTACACTGAACCTTCTACGAAAGGTACTTTACAGCCAAAGCGAACTCCGCATCATCCAAACGCCATCATCCCAGCGGATTCGGACACAGAGCGGTACATTGTCTCCAAGCCGTTTGGAGAGGTTCGCGGGCACACATCATACCTTACTTTTGCTATGCTAGTCCCAAGTGGGTCTTGGCCTGGAAATGCTCGCGGCACGATGGTCGACACAACTGGGGATGAATCAGGCTCTGCCAACGGTCCACAAAATCCAAATCCAGCGAGTTACACTGATGAAACAAGCTCTGGATTTGACTCGCTCATTGCTGGAATACCTGAGGAGGTGAGCACCCTGGTTTACTATATATAATTCTACTAACGGTATGTATATTGCCTTATCTTGAAGGAATTGAAGCGTATGTTTGATACCGAATCATGATCATGCAATAGTATCATATTATTTTACGAATATAGAAGTCTACTAAACTAATCTACGGTAGTGTTCGTCAAACCCGAGGTGCCAACGCCCTCATCGGTTTCGCCGTGGCCTTAGCGTGCGCGTGGAAGTGGAAGGCGCACTGTCCCCCGACGTAGGTGGGGCATGGCGTTTACGACGTGATGGACGCGCGGCTCGCGCTGATCCCACACCTTCAATGTACTCGCTATCATCTCGATCACTTTCAACTCCATCCCTCGCTGCGTCTTGCGTTGTGCCACCTCCACGTTGAGCGGTATTCCTGGTAACCCTTGATCTCTTCGCGTTCGCCTTTTGTCGACTCGCTGGCTGGACAGGTGATGTAGATGGTTCATCATTGTTGTCGAGGCTTGGTTCTTCGGAATCCGCCTTGGTCTGCGCCTTGGACTGTTGATCGGCGAGTTGCTGCATGGTCAAAGGCGGTCCTGGATACTCAGTGCGCTCTCGCGTTTGATCCAAAATGTCTTCGGGCTCGAAGTTTTCTTCGGATTGGCCATTGGACATGTTGCCATTTGGGGAGTCATAAGCGTCTGGGACGAGCAGGAACTCCGATATCACTGCCCCTGTCATCGGAACCGTATCGGCATCGTCGCCGCTAGTTGTGAGTCTAGGGACCAAGTGTTGCGCCTCTGGTAAGTTGTATGGTTTGACCACATCTCTAAGGTCATCCAGAAACCCCCCAGGTCCCTGGTGAATTTCACGCGAGATCATCAGTACATGGATAAGGTTCGCTTATGGCAAGCCAGAAGCTCACCTCCGACTCAACGCCATCCAGGTTTGTGTCAGCTCCATCACCCAACTGTTCCCCTCTTGTGTTTGAGTACTGCTCGTTGAGTCTTCGGACAATTCTTAGACCCTGAACAAGTCGAGACCACCTCTGAAGCACCCGTTCACGACGTTTTGCCGCCGCCCTGAGCTCTTCCGTGCGGGTATGGGATGCTAGAGCCTTCAGGAGAACCAGGATAGGTGAGTATTTTGACTTTATGAACTAAGCGACGGCCCGGAGTCCGAGAAACGCAGACAGCGATCATTAGCTCACCTCGAGGAACACTTGTTCGTTCTCCGCTGCGATAACGATCCCCGTGATAATCGGTGTCGCTTGGCGCTTGCGGAATTCGAAACCAGTCTTCGAATGCCAAATCAGCATTTAGATGCATCGAAGTATGGAGGACACAGTCATCGATCCGGAAAAAGATGCGCCAGTGATCAAGTACGGAAGTAGAGACACTCACCACAGCCTCAGCGAAATGGACCCCAAGCTTACGAGCAATTTTAGCACATCCTTTTTCTACGAGGACGGCAACGTCAGTTCAGATCATGAGCATGCAAATGGACAGATTTACGGGGAATATGTACCGCGCCAGCGGGGAGCATTGTTGGAACGTACAAGTCGATATTTCCAAAGTCATTCGTAGGTATTCTACCCTGATGCGCCCTCATGGTAAGCCTAACTCCTAACGGTCACCATAGTGTATGCGGGGGATACTCACATCAACGACTGGTGGCGGGGTGTACAGCTCGGTCTGCCAATGCGCATACATGCCCACTGTGACCTCCCTCCCCTCCTCCTCACGGCGCATCTCTAGCTCTCGCTTTTTTCGCACTGTGCTCGCGCGGGCTATCGATTGTTTAATTGGCTGCATCCCTGCACGCAATACTCGCCCTTGCCGCATCCATCCATCTGCAGGCTTCAACGGAAGCACGTTCTGGCGCGGAAACACCGGCTCTCCGCGGAAATGAGCGATTTCGGTACGTGGAAATATCGCTTCATCCTTGCGAAGGTGACGCTCCAGCGCGTAGATTGGATGATTTTTAAACGCGCCGATCGAGCTTGGTAGACCTTCGAGAGCCTGTTGATGAGATAGTTCCGCATCTTCGACATCATTGCGGTGCTAAACGTTTGTTAGGTAAGTACCAACATGCAGCACACCCTGCTCCATGCTTACTAGCGCGTAAGGCCGACGCAACACGCGCATAACGCTGTCCCACCATTCCACTTTACCACCCCTACCCCCCGCGGCCACTCGAGCTCGTGCCTTTGCGGTCTTTGCGGCAAAATTCTTTGCATAACGGGCTGTCACATCCCGAGCATATCCGTCTGTGAAGAATAGGAAAAGGTCAAGGCGTCAGCACTAATCGTGCGGCGTTGGTCATGCTGGGCTACTGGTAAATTCTTCTCAACAACGCAGGCACGCTTCGCCACCAAAAACTCCCACAAGCTCATACGATAACATCCATCGTAAACACCATATCCATCCCCGCCTTCCTCCCCTGAGTTTCACCTCGCATGGTCCCACAAGTGGCCCACCCACCCCAGGGCAAATATACAGCAACGAGTGCTCACCTTCCTCTACTGCAACCACATACACAAGTTTGTTTGCCCCTTTCCGACCAGGCTTATGCTGCTCTTCAAATACACGTGCACGGTTGACTATCCCACGCACTGGATCGACGGGCAGCCAACGACCATCGGGGCGTGAAAATACCTCTACCCAGAGCGTAGGGGACCCTAGTGGCCAGTATCTTTCAGCCACCTGGTTCAAGCAAAAACAAGGGTAGCCCATACCATCTGCTGGCACCCCCTCCGAGCCCGTGCTGGGTTCCCAAGGCGTGGCTGGTGCAGCCCCGAGAACGTTTCCGGTTGGTCGCGCCCGGCGAAGCTTTATTGCGGGCGGAACAGGTGAGCCTCTTGAGGTAGAACCCCCACCTTGCTTCGAGCCTTCAGCAAGTCCGCTAGGATTTCGTCCACGCTTGCTGTCGTCGGACACTCTTCTGTCACCATCGCTCGCCTCAGCTAATCCAGATCGTTTCCGTTTCGCTCCCAACCTAAAGGGGGTTGAAGCATCATCGTGGTCTCCGAGATGCTGTTCGCTGCGTGGCGGGGTGCCATTTGAGAAAACACTACCCCCTCTGAAGCCCAACTTTGGTGACGGCATAGCGACCTTCCCCATCTCGACATTGCCACGCCCCGAAATCTGTTCTGAGCGTGTGCCAGCCCCGTTCCTCGCCTCCTTTTTGCCCTTCTTATCCGAATGGTCTTTTGGTGGACTCCACGAGACACATTGCAAACTCCCAACAAGGCGAGCGGGGAGGCCAATAGCCCGCACCATCGCCACGAAGACTAGCGCAGCCATATCACGAGAGCCTGACCGTTGTAGGGCATGCTTCGCAATCGAGTTGGTCGAACGAAGTGTTTCTGGGGCATACCATTCGCTTCCTTCATCCTCCTCTTCAAGGTCTTCGTCCTCGCCCGAACTTGAGCTGGACACAGCACGACCTTTGCCTTTGCCTTTTATCAATGCGCGTGCTCGTTTCGCCCGGCGTTCCGTTCGTTCCGCCCGACGGATTTGTCGCTCGGCTTCGCGTCCTTCGAGAACTTGCACTCGAGTGGATGCGGCCTCAAAGGTGTGAGCCCTGATGTGGCCATGTTCCTTCACTCGAAACCAGCCCTGTGATCGTCCCATGTAAGGGTTTTGAGTGGCAAAAGATGATGATGGCGCGAACCAGTCCACTAGACGGGATAGAGCAGTTTCAAAGAGGCGTCCTCGACGGGCGGGATCGGGGTGAGCACTTTTGGTAATGGATGCGAAGGCGTGTTGAATAGGCAGAGGGATAAGGGATAGCACGCGGGCCTGTTTAGAATAGAAAACGTCGATTGAAGCAGCAGCAGAAAATGTTTAAAGCGTACCTTGAGAAGATCATCGTTCAACCATTGGTTCCTAATCGAAAGCGACGCTAGCAGAGCTACCGCATGAAACTTGTGAGATGCAAGCCGGACAAGACGGTCTTGTGCAGCCACTTGACGCTTCCTGTTCGTGGTTCATGTTAACAAGCAGTAAAGTGTAGCACCACAAATGACCACTTGCCTTGCAATCTCTTCCTGCTCCTGTTTGTTGATTCCTCCTGCCTTCGTCAGAGTAATTTCAATGTCATGTTCGAGTTGAGGATAGGGTTCTGCCTCCACGAGAGCAATGTCGATCGACTCAGGTTGAGGGCCCTCCAAAGGGGCCTGAGGTATTTCGACCTCGTCCCAATCACCTTCGTCGTCAGAGCTATCCATTCAGAGGACAAGAAAATTCGACCCCGATCGTGGCGGGAGGAGCAATGAGCTCACGGCGATCAGCTGAGCTAAGCACGATCCCTCAGCTAAGCGCCGGTGGCTGTGGTTCATGGTTCTTCTCATTCGACTTGAACATGCAATCTACACTAGGCGCGCGACAATGGAATGTACCGTACACCCCTGCACCTTCCTCACATGCACAGACTGCATACACCTCGTACTATTCTCGACTACGAACAGGTAGTACGCTACTTATGCAGCCCATCGGTCTGGCACCTGTTCCTCCAAACCACAACCCGAACCAAGCTGCTTCGACCTTGTCGCATACGGCTTCTTTCGGCCCTTCTCGTCGCACACGCGGTGGAGTGGTCAACTATGCTGAAATGGAAGAAGATGAAGACGAGAATGTAGACGTTGATGGTGAACCTGCTTCAACTTCGTCTCTCGCAGCGCCGGTTAGTGCCATAGGTCCCAGTCGGCCGACGGGGGAATTAGATAGAAGCTACCTTGGCACAATTCCTCCCGCAAAGTTTATACATCCAGCAAAAGCGACGCGAATGCAACAGCAATATTTGTATGTGGTAGCCTGCATCGTGCTGAAGACTGCGCGTACTGACCCCATATTCGTGCCAGTTCCGAAGCACGACTAGCTGAAGCAGCTTCCAAACGCGCCGTATATGTTCCTATCCGTCTTGAGCTAAACACGGATACCCATCAAATACGTGACAGTTTTCTCTGGAACGTAAACGGTGAGCCCTCCCCCCCTCCTTTTTTATTACAAACGCTACTAACCGATATTTAACCTACTATCCTCAACCCATCGGTTGGTGTCTAAACTACAAGAGACTCTTATCACTCCTGTCGCCTTTGCTCATCAGCTTTGCATGGACCTTGCGCTTCCCCCTGCCCAATACGCGGATATGATTGTTGCCGCCATATCCACTCAATGCGAAGAGCACCGCTGGATTGCTGGAGTTCCATTGCGTCCAAGACGGAAACGAAGGGAGCTGGTTGACGACGATGTCAATACAACCCCTGGGCCCGAACAGTCCAACGAGCAAGTATCTCCCAATATGACCAACCCAGGTGAACCCACAGCCCTCCTAGCACGAGATCCCCGTATCGAGTCTCTTCGCTCTGAACTCAACGATGTATCTATAAATCCTCGCTCAAATCCTCCGGGCTCCGGGACCGGGACCGCCACTCCAGGAGGCACTACATCTGTTGCTAGCCCGACTACCGATGGCCCCGCGACTCCCGCGCCGATTGCTGTCAACATTGACGATGAGCTAGACCCCTTAAACGCTGTTGACAACAAGGGCGCAGAGGCAGGTGCCGCCCTTGACCAAAACGCGACTACCTCAAACTCTCCGGCCCCTGCTGCATCCACTTCTCAGGTCCAAGCAAAGGCTAGCAACACTCCTGCTGACGATAACGAAAGCGAAGTGGACACAGACAGCGATTACGAGACAGACACTGACGTAGGAGAGCCAGACTGTAGAGTTATCATCAACGTATGTCTCTCCTCATAGACTCGGATACAACCCGCAACGCTGTGCTCACCCCTCACTTAACATAACACTCTAGCTCGACCTGCAGATCTCGACGCATCACCTACATGACCACATCGAGTGGGACCTTGCCTCTCCCCTCACGCCGGAACACTTTGCACGCGTCCTTTGCGCCGACACTGGGCTAGCTGGAGAGGCCGTTCCCCTGGTAGCATGTGCTTTGAGGGAAGCGCTGTTGAAACATACCAAAGACGCGGTTGAAGCGGGCTTGATCGGGCCTGGTACAGGGGACGGACGTCCTGCTGAGCTCCTGTCGACTACGAACGCTACGACGCGCAAGGAGCTAGGGTCGGAGCCCCTACGTAGTGTGTTTAGAGACTGGCAAGATGCCGAAGAGTACTTCCCCCGGCTAGAGCTTCTTAGCGCCGAGGAGCTTGAACGACGAGCGATGGAACGTGAACGGGCTATTAGGTACGGTTTGACGTTGTTATCCGAACACACCAATCATATTAAGCTCGTTCCTCATATTTAGACGCATGCGCCGCGAAACGCAACGATGGGGCCAGGCGAACGCCGGACGCAAACGGGTTAGATAGTTCTTTGAGCTTGAGGGGTTAAGACAAAAGCATGCCGTTTGATCACGTGACGAGTTCCCCGTTTTACTTAACCCTACCATCCCCGCCCCCGTGGATAGTGAATCTTCACAGTCTGATACACTAAATGCGAACATCTACCCGCTCTGGACATATACACTGGCTGTGATGGACCTCAAATGTTCCGTCTGTTTCAACGGCTCGCAGATTAGGCATGTCTACGAATATACTAGTCAGCCCAGACATGCGTTATCACTTCTGTCCAGGTTATCGGTCTGAAAGCTCGCATCCTGCCATCGTTCTCGGTACCTGACTCTATCGTTCCGTTGCCTACGAACCCAGCTTCATGGGACGATCGTCGTTTGAACAAGCCAGCATGCTGCATCATATTTCACTCGTACAAAATCGCCTTAGATCTCGTCGGAGCTATGAACGAATGCTCGGACTCGGGCTTCGCCCCTTGGCTGATCCCCTTGCTAATCTCGCTTGTGCCCGCGTATTGTCCCGGATATACCCGATTTCTCTGAAATTGCACTCAAAAATCGGCCCCTTGCCTGGAATTTAATAGCCTTACTCCCCCTATACGTTCATTGAGCGTTTGATCCAGTTGCTTTTCGGGCCCAACGTGCTAGTACTTTGCAATAAACACTGGACAATATTTGAGCCAGCTGAAGCCAGTGGACCATTTCTGGCAATCTTCGTACGGCCTTGTGGGTTTTACGGTTCGGTGACAAGGATCCTAGTTTGATGGCACACCACTTCCTCCCATCGGAGTCGCTCTGACACAGGCAACAGGCCGAAACCTCGTGTAGGATTTCTGTCGTGGGCTTCGATGGCTCGAAGATTATGGGTGTCTCCGAAGACTCGCATCACCTATGGAGATGCATCTCTATTAGGCCCTGCGGCCCCCAACCTACACCTACCCTCCACTAGATCTTACGAGATAAGTGCCTTTAGACCTGCCGTTAACGCGACGACCCTCGACCTCGCTTTGCCTCCAACGCATGCGTTTACGTGGATACAAAAACTCTCGGAATTGTTTCGACCACTCATGTTGGGAGCATATAGATGTGTTGCCAACTGGACATCCCTCTTGCACGTTGGTGGCTACCGGGATTTCTCAGTTTAATGGAAATAATCATTTACGATTGCGTCAAGGGCACACACGTGTTGTTCCGCCAACAATCGAAGCTTGGACCGGCCATGACCCTTTTTCAGTCCCTGTTGTCCCCAACACTTCGATTAACGCCGCCGTGGAGTTCGCGAGGGGGTTGTTTACTTCAAGCAATAGGTGTATGTGCATCACAAACAACTGGCTAGAACAGATACTTCGTGCTGCCTATGCACGCTACCGCACATGCCAGCCGCGCGATCAACACACAATACGCCGCACATTTGTGATTCGATGCCCTCTACGATGAAGACGAAATCTTTCATCTTTGTGATTGCAGTGAGCCAAGTCATCTCATCACCCTCTCCTCCAATGACATGCGTGCAGTCTCCTGAGATCATGGCTACTGCAGTCGATCAACGTTTCCGCGCGCGTCTTCCTCTGGCTTCCGAAGATTTGGCTAGAGAGCTTTTCGCATTTATGCGGATTATACGCTAACTTTATCAGAGTTCCTCGTGAGTTCGGGCACAAGCCATCGTATCAGATGGACGCGCCCTATGCTTCCCGAACGCTGCGTGCCTCAGTTCCTCAGTCGGCATAGCACATGCGTGAGTCAAGTTCCTCATATTTCCCCTGGTCAACTCTCTGCGCTCATATCCACAGGTACGATAAAATAGCCGTTGGCTTACCCAAGGAGTCTAATCAGAATTAGACTCGGAAACGCATTCGCGCCTAACTTAATTACGCACCCACCTCACAATTCCACCTATATGACTGGTCTACTTAAATGATTTTCGCACACTCGCTTAAAATCATCTAATTCGTCGCAGAGGTTAACTCATCTGAGCCGATCCAACCTATGATCCGGCCGAAAATTATTCTTGCTGCATATAATGAGTCCCACATTGATTTGATCGTGCGATGTCAGAAAGTATGCTCCCGTCTCTGCCTTGGGTTCCTAGTACACATGTCTATTCCTCGCACACCCATAGCAAGTCATTACAATTATGACAATGTACACAACCAGGACCAAAGAAAGAAGCGGCTGTTCCCTGTATTTGACGAGCGTTCTTAGGGTTGTACGGTATACATTTAAAAATAATAAGAATAAGAATAGAAGTCAACTACCGGAGTGATTGGGTCGTAACATAGTCAATGTGGATAGCGGTTTATTCCCACTCGTGTGCCGTAATAGACTGCATGATCATACATGCCAGTTGATAGGACACTATATCAAGGGACAGGTGAGAAATCGCGCATATAAGTTGAGGCCACACCCGGGGAAGTCGATTAGCTCCTAGATAGCACCTGAGCAGTCTTTGGAGCTCCGCAGCTGTTCGTACGATGAGTGGGGCGGGCGGTGCGTTATACTCACGCAAGGGGGAAACGTTCGGCAGCCGGGGCCTTCACGCAAACTGGGCACAAGCGGGAATTTGTAATAAGTTTCCCGTTTGTATCTTTCGTGCTGAAAATTTGACACAGAGATAGGTAGACACTAGCCATGTTATGGGGTAATTTGACGCACTTCTCCTCAGGTTTTGCGCAGCCCACTTCTCGTGGTTGTAAGTGTCTATACTGTAGGCATCAAATCTCTAACCACACGGCGCATGCGCTGCGCAGCCAAAAAATCGACTTTTTGCTTACCACCAGGCTCAAAATCAACGCGGCCAGCTCACTAAGTTTACCACCGAGCTATAGGGGCAAATATAAATGTGACACCAGTTTCAGTTTTTGTCGTTGTTCTCTCTCATCTCCTGTGTCTCGCCATCTCCCTTCTACATTTTTGTGAGCTAGTATCGGCAGACTCGCACTCATTTTTATGCATATATTTTGCTGCAATTTATTACAACCGAGGCAGTTGATTTTACGTTAACCACCGTGAAGATTTTGTGACGCGGCACGCATAGATTTTAACCACAACCACGGAGAATCGCGGCGCGGCCGGTGGTTAGAATTGTGACGCCTACAGTATACGAAGATTTCGTCGGCGTAGCTGCAAGCTGAGGATTTATGCCCGCCCGCCGGGCTAATCCCTGATCGACCCCATCTACAAATTAGCTTACAGTAATATCGGAGATAGCGTCAAATTCATGCGCATATATTCAAGAGGGACAGTTCTTGCCACGTCGCCACCCGACATTCAACTGCACACCGCTTTGGGCGACAAACCACTATTTGGAGAAAGTGGGACAAGGGCAATTTATTCGCGGTTATCAAGCACGTGACTGTCGGATGACATCATTCCCGTGCCGGACGCGCCGTTCCGCACTCCGCGAGCCCAGTTCCTCGGCCACGCGAGCTCGATTCCAGTGCTCCCCGCCTACCACCCTCGCCCTTAAATTCTCAACTGCCACGGTCTATAACACTACGTGGTGCATTCACTTATCTGTCTTGTTGCTGGATTTGGCCGTGTTCATCGATTGGTGGAGTCTCAAGGCTTGGGAGAGAAAACAAGTTAGTAGAAACCACATCCGCGCATGAAAGACGACTTACAGATCACCTTTAAACCCGCATTTCTACACCTCGGTTCGCGCTTAGCTCTGCGTTACTGCAATAAAATCGGGTGTTGGCCCAGTTGCACCAATCTGAGAATCGATTTGCAGCCGATTTTCCTTGTAAAACAGGAAACGGCGTGTTAACATATTGTGAACGGTGAGTACTGGCCCGGTTATTAGGTGTCCATGGCAATGTTTCTAACGAAACTCGGAAAATCACGAACATCTGACACCGCCGAATGTCCGTGGACTCGCCAGGCGAATGGTTTTGAAGGCACGTTTCTTTTTGCGTTACCTCGAAGATCTGACAGTCTAATTAACGGCGTTGCCATTGTGACAGACAACATTCACCTTGTACCATAGTCACGTTTAATAGAGTGAGTTGTATCGCCCCGGATTTTATTCCGAGTGCGTCGGTCGAGGAATAGCTTATCAAGTTGAGGTTGTTGTGCCAACACAGACAGTGCCAACCGCAAAAACACAAGAGACATCTTGGGTTAGGTGAGCATCTACACGGGTTTCGGTACCGCGAGGCCATATCAACTCAATAGACGATGGTGAACCCAAGTCCGATAGGATCACAATCAGGATCGTCGAGCACGTGGCGAGGCATCGCAAGAGGAAAGTCTGCCAACTGAGTCTGGCCAGATGGATATTTGCTGACCTTGGCCGTAGCCTTCTTTCCGCGCCAGATTGGCCAACTCTATCGACATCGTCTTCGACACCACCGGAAGTGCACATTCTCCGGGCGGCTTTCCCTTGCTGGGTCGGCGCGGCCAGTCAACAACTAGCCTGTACTGTCAAACAAAAAGAATAGGATATCATGGCCATGCGTGAAGGAGACACCGATTGGACAGTAAGTCGTCTGGTACGACATCAACGACGCGATTTTTATGGAGCACGATTCCGTAGCGCAACGTTGTCCAGCCTCGCTTGGCGGATGACGGCTCACCGGGCTCCACAGCGACGGCCATCCAGGAACCCGACAAACGGCCGCCGGGAACGGCAAGTGATCATCAGGCTCCACACGGTAAGTCTAGCGTGGACTGGGCGCTTACGGCCGGCTGGAAGCTGGCATCGAAGAATCTGTAATTTCCGCATGATGCCTGGGCGGTGCCAGACCATGCCCGGGCGCTTGTGGGTGGAGACGACCGGTGGATCCGGCGTTCGAAGTGGTGGTGTGGTGTTTGGGGGTGGGTGACCCCAAGACCACTTTTTTGGGACCACTCGACGGAGCTGTTTCCTATCATTGCTCTGTGGCTAGCGAGCGCAGGGCCAAATACACCGCATTGCTCCAGTCGACTGCAGACCCTCGTACTATCTGCTCACCGCCTCGCTCGCTCTCCACTCTCGTTTGGCACCCATCCTGTGCTCTCGTTGACCCCACCACCTTCACTATTGCGTTTCCGGTTTCGTTCCGCCTCGTGTCATCTCGCATTGTCATGCCATTCTAACTCTATGCACACGCATCCATTCATTCCTCTATTAACGTATCTTGCGTTCATCCAATCAAGCCGGGTTCCTGCTACAAAAGCATTCTTCTCATCCTTCGCCGCCGTCGGGATATCGTTCTCATCACTCGGACTCCCGGGCTCTCACTGACCCTATCGGAGGTCACCATTTCCCTTTGCTTAACCAAGCCGCGCTTGCCGAGCGGCCTCAATCTCGTCCCCAGGTCTCGCCCCCACTTAATATCGCACCTCGACCCGCGCTCTCGACACGATCGAATTCGTCCGAGTCCAAGCTCAGCCTTACCAAACCCCTCTTGTTCAGTCCCGTTGCCAAACCCAATATCCCTTCGCCTCCCGATCGCTTCCCCCAAGATATTTGGCAGGTCGACCTATCTGCACCTGGCGCAGTCCTATTTTCCACCGGCCCATTAATGGCGAAATCAACAGGCACCACCTCCGAGGCCGACGCGGGTCGCACTTCCTCTATCGATGGAACGCTCTGGGGCACACCTAGTGGTCTGGCTTCATCCAACGTACGTACACATTTTATCGAAACTCCCTACCAACACCTGGCTCTTCGCCATTGGCTGTGGCCTTTCTCCCCTGTTCAGATCATAGTTTATGGGACTTGTATTTTCTATTTCCTTTGGTTTCTCGACAGTCTCTTTATTCGCCATCCTTCGATTGGTTGCGTACTAAACGCTTAATTTTTGCAGACCGCCTCTGATCCAACTTCTCAGGATAGGGCATCAAACCCGCCCTCTGGATACGCTCCAGACTCAGCCTCCCTTGTCTACACCACCGGTCACCCCAACTCGAACGTCAACCCACACGCACCCGCCTACCCAAGCGGATATCCTTCGTACAACCCCAATTCCCCCTACGGCGCGTCCTCTCCCAGGCATTCTGGCTTTGGTGGCACATCTATTGGGGGGCAAAATGCTCAAACGAACACATATCCCAACCCCGGATCTGGCCATCCGTATGCCAGCTATCGTCCCAGCATGCCGTACGGCGCGTATCCATCCTACCAGAACGCGTCGGGCTACAATCAGTACCACGGGTCGCCCATGGGTGGTACGTATTCTGGTTTTCCCGCACCGGGCGCTGGCTACTCTAGCTCTTCTCCGGCCGCTGGCGGTTACCCAAGCTCTCCCCCAGTCAACGCTTATCAAGGCTCTCCAGCAGCCGGCGGGTACCCCTCGCCCACCTCAGCCTACGGGATGCACTTTGCTCCCTATGGCATGGTGTCAGCACCACCCATGTATGCGCCCACGACATACGCCCACGCGCCGTACGGTCATCCATACCTGCCTCAACAAGGCCAACCGGACGAAGGTCAAGGCTCGGGGATGTGGTGGTTTATGCCTGCGGGATCCGGGTCCACTGGGTACGGGGCTCAGCCACAAGCGCAGTATGGTCAGCGCTTTGGCAACTCTCAGCAGCCACCGCCGCACCAGTCTCAGCCAGCGTTGCTAAACTCTACTTCCCCCCATATGCAGCAACTCTCAATTCCTAGCTTCTCACCTCACCCTGCTGTCCATTCGCCCACCGCACATGCATTGTCTCCAACTGCTTCAACGTCAGCGCTCTCTCCTTCCTCCCCTCGCCAGATGTATGCGGCCTTTAGCGGCATGAGTTTCCAGCCTCCTGGTGTGGCATCACCGCCCTCGGTCGGTCGATATCCCCCGCCGCTTTCTTTGCCAACTTCTGGGCAACATCCATCCTTGACGTCACCTGTCGCCCCGTCGTCTCCCAGCGCACTTTCTCCCACTCGGCCCCTGTCATCGTCCAAGGGTGGTCGAGCATCTACAACTAGCAAGGCGGCCGGGACTGGCTCTCGCGTCACTTCACCTGCCACGACGCGTCGTCCATGGCACCCGAACCCGCCCGTGGCACGCTCTGAGTGGGTCATGTGGGTCGGGAACGTACCGAGCGATGCTACCCATGACGAACTCTGGACTTTCTTCAACCAAGACACGACAGCTCGCGAGCCCAGCGCCGCTACCGGCTCAGGGCGAACGTTGTTGCCGCCCGCTCCGGTCGGACCCGCCGAAGCCACGGGTGGATCCAACGCCGAACCTTCCCATGGCGTTTCGTCCGTGTTCCTCATCTCTCGCTCCAATTGCGCGTTTGTCAACTACGAAGAGGAAGTGTATCTTTCGCGAGCTGTGTCGTTCTTCAACGGACGGCCTCTTCGACCCCACGACCCACGATGCCCCCGGCTTGTGTGCCGCGTTCGACGCAAGGACGATGACCTCCGCGCGGGGGTCGGTGGACAGCGTGGCATAGGGCTGCACGCACGATGGATTCAGGAACAGGAGCACCGGGCGGGTGAGGATGGTAAAAAGGACGAGGCCGGCCAGGACGACCCTGCCACATCTCCATCAACATATCTCGGGCCTGCCTCCTCCTCTGGCTCGTCGCCGCCCGTCCTCGCCCCTGCTGACGATATCCAGAAGCTTCCTGCCGACGTGGCCGGTACAGTAACAGCACTTCGCGATTCGACGGCAGCTCATCATTCTGGTTCAGCGTCAACCAACTCTAGCTTGCTTGCTCGCAACTTCCCCAAACGTTACTTCATCCTCAAGTCCCTAACTCAGGTAAGCATTAGTTTGATAGGGGCCAGCTACCTGGGCGTTGATATTAGCTTCGCATATATCCACTTAGTTTGATCTCAATATTAGCGTTGATCGGGGTCTATGGGCTACCCAAGCTCACAACGAGCCTACGCTCGATCGTGCATTCCGCACAAGCAAGGACGTATTCTTAATCTTTTCGGCGAACAAGGTACGTACCAGTGAATAAGACGCTCGAATGTCGCTGATATGCTGCTCGATGTGCCACTCCAGTCGGGCGAATGGTTTGGATACGCAAGGTTTGTTGTTCACTTTAGGATTACGGGTTATCACTAACATATATACAGAATGGAAGGCCCTATAATCAACAACCAGCAATTAGTAAACTGGGAATCTCGCGTCTCGCCAAGGTCCCCCAGTTCTCCCACCGCTCAACGAAAATCGGAAGGCGCCGCGCCCTCTGAGGAGTCGAGTACCACTGCGACCCAACCAGGCGAAGCTCAGCACCTGCAAGCACAGCCTATCTTCTCTCCAAGCGAACACAAGTTTGCGGCGAGCCCTGCGCCGATCACGCCAAGCGAAGCGCTCAAGCTCCAGGCTGCGGCCGGCACTCCGGCATCCCCATCGTCTCTCCAGCCTCCTCGGACAGACGGTCTAGTATCCGCGCCGCCCGAACTGGGAGAAGCGCATAGGCAACTGACAAACCCTGCCCGAGATGCAAACGAGGCAGAATCATTCGACCGCATTCGACCTAGCAGGGCTGCTGTGGTCATCGCAAAAAGCAGCGAGCCGTTCGAACTCGACATGACCGCACCATATCGCGCCGCACGCGAGATGTTGGGGCCATCCAAGCAGCAAGAGAGCCACGTCGACGGCGACGGGATCGTGCACAAGGACACGGCGCTGACGACCGACGAGCTCGAACGTGCACGCAACCTATCTGGAGACCAGCCGCCAAGGCCGATCCGGGAATCACTTGCGTCTGTCGAAGCGAGTTTGAGCGTGGCGCCTGCCACGGGAGAAGAAAAAACCGAAGGGTGGGGTAAACCGTTCAAGATCAAGTGGATCCGGACGGAGAAGCTACCGTTCCATCGTACACGACACTTGCGCAACCCATGGAACAATGACCGCGAGGTCAAGGTCTCCAGGGACGGGACCGAGGTCGAACCTAGCATTGGCCAAAAACTAATCGAAGAGTGGGATCGTGTAGTGGAGCAGGAACCAGCTGCGGCCGCTCCTTCAACATCCAGACACGTGTTGCCGTCTCGGCCAGGGATGCACAGCACTTTTGGGTCGGCCCCTCAACCGTCAAAACCCTCGCCCCGGGGACACTCGCAGCGACAGCCATGAAAAGGGGCACCAATTCTGGATCGGACTGTTTTCTTTGTTGTAGTCTCTAGGCTCTTGTTGTACACGATCACAAGGCTTGTCGGGATTTTTTCTGTTTTCGCTCTCGCATTGCATACCACAGCTCTGTTGTGTCACCCGTTCGTTCCTTTTGTTTCAGTATGTCTCTTTGTGCATCAATGGCCGAGTATGGCTGCATGTATCCATAAAAGGCACTATTGCTGCTCATGTACTCCGTATTCGTATTCGGCACTATACACGTCCCCGCCCACGATTGGTGTATTCTTCTGTCTTGTTTACTTGTCTCTCGCTAATCAATTAGATTTTTGTACGCGTGTCATGTTACAAAGGCTTGGGTCTGGACGCTGTATGCTATGTCGGGGAAGATCGACAGATGCCACCGACCTAGAATTAGATCCTAGAAACTATCTATCGGATGTGCTTTAAACGGAGCAGGTTTTTGCGTGTATGCGCGCCAAACAACTGCCAGAGATGCGCGACGTTGAGGATCAGCCAGTATTGCAGTGCCCTGTCACGCGGCCCCCGTTTTGGCTCACTGTGGCGGCATCAGAGCACGGTTCTTTGGCGTCTAACACAGCGAAAATCGCGCTGGCTCTCAAGGTTGAAGTTTAGCACGACAGCGCTAACAGGCGCGACACATGGTCGAGGCTTTCAAAGGATGAAAATGAATTGTGAAAACAATATCTCGACTTGGCAACGGCGTGGTGATTTACGCCCCAACGCGGAATACACCGCACAGGGTAAGCGGGTGATCGTCATTACACGAGGCGTTGATGGTTCCAAATGGAATATTTATCAGGCACCAACGCGGCAGACGTGTGAATGCCGAACTCTCCTCGGTTGGGGAAAAATTGAACCCCCAAATGGAATCACGCGTCGCGTAAATAGTGCAAGACAGAAAAACACACACACACGTGACTCGCACGCGAGAGCTCACAAAACTCTGATGTACAACAGGGATAGTGTATACTACATCGTTATTCGCCCAGTTGATGGGCACAGCTGCCAAAATACCAATCAGACCAAAAAGAGACGGAACGGGAACATAGAGACACAGAAGACGCGTGGGGTCTACGCCCAAAAGGCAGAATATCAAGTCTAGCGCCTCCGAAATGAAAAAGCCAGAAAGGAAAGGATACCGCCGAGGTGGAAATCACGGACAAAGGGGTCGGCATGCAAGGAGAGGCAAATATCAAGAGAAACAGAGAAATCGTGCATACTTTCAAAGAAAAAACTAATCAACAAGAACAAGGCGGATAAAGATGGCAAAAAGAGCAGACGGGATCTTCATACGTCATCACAACAAATACAAGTTTGGCGGAAATCGTTTTGTTCAGGCCGCCAGTGGTTCGAGCACGTTCAACGACGCTGCATATTGCTTTGCTGCATCCACATCTGCGACTGGGGCTGTTGTTGCTGCCCAGCACCCTGTCCGATAGCGCCGCCAGGAACCGAGCCAGTATTCAAGCCAGAAGCCATGCCAGCCGTGTTCATCGCACCATATTGGCCATAGTGATGACCGGGCATCATTCCAGCGCCCGCAGCACCACCCTCGCCACGGTAGCCGCCGTACATGCCAGACTCGGCCATGTGCGAATGATGCGGGTGATGGTGCTGCTGCTGTGGCAACGTTGGCGAGTGAGCTGCGGGATGGGCATTGTACGGAGCAGCTCCCGACACACCACCTACGCGGTCTTAGTAATCGATCTGGGGATACATGCTCGACATACCTTGTGTCTGTTGCATGCTCAAGGTGGGAGACGTAGCAGACAAGCTCTCGGAGGGACTACCGATTGGTCGAGTCATGCCACTAGCGGGAACGGCACCGCTGCTGCTGTTGGTGCGACGACGTCGACGCCCCTTGGCAGATCCCATGTTGGGGCTATCGGCGCTGCCCTCTCCGTCGTCCTCGCCCTCGGCATCGTGATTGGGCGAGGTGCTGGTGGGCACGCTCATGTTGAGGTTGGTGCGACCACGCGGGGCAGGAGGCGGCGGAGGCATGCCGGGACCTGTAGCCGGGGCACCACCGGGGAGTGTGCCATTGGGAGCATTGAGGCAGGCTTGGATCAAGTTCTTGCCCTCGGGTTGGGTGACCAGGGGTTGAAGTTTTGCGGTTGTAAACGTATAGACCAGACCGGTTTCGGATACAACGAGCAGCAGCACTTGCGTACCCGTGAGCGTCGACAATTCGTATGCCTGAGAAGATGGTTAGGAGGGGCAGGACAGCCGAGGTTAAGACTGACCTTTTTCATAATACCAGCCTTTCTTTTTGAAAAGGTAATGTGTCTGCGGCTCTTGTCCTGGATAAACTCGATCTTGATCTTGCGACGACCAGCCTTTTTCTCCGTGCCTAGCCGGGGATGAGTGCGAGCGATAGGGACAAGCGGATCACACACCTTTGCGGCCACGGCCTTCTTCCTCGTCGTCGTCGTCTTCACCGTCCTCGCCATCTTCTTGGTGAAAGACGTCGTCACCGCCACCAGTCGCACTGGCGGGGGTGAACCCTCCACTGGTGGGACCGCCCGAGACGGGCGCGCCAGCTGCAGGGAGGCCCGACGCGGAGCCGGTGTGGAGATCAGGGGGGCGAGGGCGCTTGGAGCGGGGCGAAGTGACCATGTTGGGAGGGGCACCGGTAGACACGGGTGCGGTGGGCGGGTAGGTCGAGGGGGCAGACATTCTGCGACGAAATGAGCAGATGCTGGACGGGGGACAAGGCACATACCAAGTGTGGGTGATCAACAAATGTAGAAACGAAAATATCACGCGGGGAAAGTTGATCGAGGATGAATTTGATAGGTGGGTGGCGACGGCGGGCCCGGTATGGAAGTTGCACAGGGCAGAAGCGCGACGATGGGCGGCGATGGGGGGGTGGGTGGTGGCGGCACGGTCGTGGCGTACCAACGGACTCGCTGGGCGGGCGATGGCCTAAACAGGAGGTGAGACGCGCGACAAACGGGGGAGACGACGGAGAAAAGAAAAAGGAAATGGCCAGATGTAGGCAAGAAGGGCGGGCGAAAGCACGAGAAAGCGGGCCAGATCCAGGCGCGATGGGGCAACAGGCAGGTGTAAATGCGGGATCGAGTCGCACGGGGCTGCAATCGGAGGGGTCCTACCTAGTGTCTTTCCTATTCAGAGGGGGACAAGGCAAATATCGTGAGTGAAGCCGCCCATAAAGCTATCCAGCTTCGGACACAGCCCGGAAGCAAACATCACCATCGCAGCCACCCTGTTGGGCGCCAGAGCGCCGGCGAGATAGGGGCAATGCCCAATCGCGGTCTAGAACGACGCCAGGGCCCGATGCGCGTGTATCGAACACACTCACCTCGACCGCCGAGGGACCGCGTCGGAAAGGCAGGAGCAGCCGTAACCCGTGCAAGCTTTGGTTGCGATGCCGTTGGCGCTGACGACGGCCGCGCAACTTCCGGGGTGGCGGGGGCAACTGGGTCGACTGAATGAAATGAGCGAGTGGGCAACGGGCTCGCTCCATATGCGACAGGTGACCTTCCGAATGCATCAGGGGCGCTGCTTACGACACGATGTGCACACCACAGAAGCCACATTGGGCCCACCCCAAAAATGTCACCCCGCTGCTTCCGCCATTTGCCACTGATCCTTTCACATGGACACACAGGGGCTCCATCATCCCATTCCCGGCACCCGGGTCTCGCACGGAGATTGCCGCATACATACAACACGTGACACAAACAAAGGGCGCTACAGCTGCCGCCGCTTCTTGGCCGTCCGCGTATAGTGCGACAGCACCCACTCCTTGTCCGCCGTCGCCTGCTCAATCGTCCCTTGCCGGATTTCGTACGCTGCTCCACGTCAGCCTAGCGTCCAAGCGTTACGCCCGCACTCACGTTTCATCTCGAACCTCGGCCCCACCTCTGCAAGCTGCACCTCCTTGTGCGACGTTTTCGTGAATACGTGGTGTCTGTCCGTCTGTCAGTCGAGCCCTGGTCCAGCCCATGCCACACACCTAAATGAAATAAAATCATTTTCGTTCGCAAACGTCATCACCCGTGTCGCGTCTGGCTTTGGCACAGGAAACAGGTACCGCAGCGCGTCCATCACCCGTCGCCCCAGCTGTGAGCTGAACCCCTCGAAGATCAGATGTGGGTACTGCTCCGACACCGTCGACTGGCTGTACGACGCAATGTCGTGCCGCAGCCCGACATTGTGCAGCGAAAAGTACAGCGTTGGGCCATGCGGAAAGTGAGAGACAATCAACGTATCTGTCGCCCGGTCAGTACGCGGCCCAGGCACTCGAATTAAACTGTACCTGGTACCCCACGGTGCTCGTGCAAAACAACCAAATCCGTGACATCATTCGCCCGACATGCGTCTGCCAGTTCTTTCACCACGTATGTCCCCCGGTTGATTCGGTGCGAATTGGGAAACACCAGGCGCATTTCCTATTGAATTCCGTTTAAACCGCGTCATATCGTCTGCAAGCACGCACCTTGGCAAACTGCAACAGCTTTGAGCTCGGGTCGCGCGAGGTCGTAATCACAATCTTGGGATCCATTATCCCAGCCCGTGCATACTCGTCGTCGATGTGTGTCGAGGGCTCTGCATGTTTCTTAGTCTTTGTCAAAGACACCACATCCAACATACCAGCCTGCGACTCGTCCATCGTCAGCGTCTTTCCGAGCTCCGTCGCATCCCTTCTCAACTCGGTCGGGAGCGGCTTTCCCGACGCAAGCGCATCCTTCAACTTTTGTTTCCTCTCGTACGTCTGTCGCTCCTGCGCCTCTTGTGCCTTGCGGTAAATGTACTCGCGCCTCTCCCGGGCTTGCCTACGAATCTGCCCTGCGGTCAGGACGTGTCATAGAATGCGAGACGAGTACTTGCCATGTCTTGCTAAGAAATTTGTGCAAGTCAAAAATCGAGGCGGGTGGCAGTACAGGACCCTGGATGTCCGGCGCTTGTTTTCCTCCTGGCCGACGAATGCTGCGAGCAAGACACAAAAACGTCCAAGTGTATCCGAGGCAATCTGCTCCACTCGCCACCGTGCTCGATGTCTGCGTATCGGCCCTAGTCCCGATCCCCCAATCTCGTCTCGACGATCTATCACCTTCTAGTGTCCATCGGTCTAGGCTCGCCATGCTCGTCCTGCACGATTCAATGCGCGATCTCGACAAGCCATGCCATCATACACGGCGCTCGTTCCGATATGTACCCTCAAAATGAAAGAAGATGCCCAAAACGCTGTTTTCGGGGGTTGCGCTCGCTGCACGTTGTGCGGTACCTTTTGCCTATTCTCGCTGACATCAGATTCAACACCTAACCCCGCATTCACAGGACTCGGGCGGTGATTTCATTACAGCGTGAACCCGGTATGCGCTCATACCTGCTTGCTCCGAGGAGTACTGAATGCCCAGGGGCAAACTTAGCCTTTCGACAGCGTGACAAATGTCCGTCGGTCGTGATTTTCACCCAATGTATGCACATCCAGAGTGCGGTCCGAACGAAGCTGCCCCTAGCCCCTCCCACCAGCCTGATCTTCTCCACACACGCGCATACACAGAACCATCCCCATCGTCTCGACTCTCTCCCATCCCGAACAATCGACCTCGTCCCTGGCCCATCCCCATCCGCAGCGTGGCGTCTCTCACACTCGTCTCTCGCTTCCTCGACCGGAGGCACGTTTTCGCACGGGGGCTAGATCCCTGCCCGCGCTCGTCTGGTTTAATGAATGGGCTCGTTCTAGGCAAAATCAGGGGTGGTCTCGGCTTGTTATTGAGATAGGGGCAGGGGTGCACGTCTTCGCTCATTTCGGGCACGAGGGGCCCCCTTTTCTCTTGTTTGAGAGTTTGGCCTGTGTGGGGAAAGGGGCTTGGGTGGACGGGTGACGGTGTGTGCTGTGTCCCCTCTACTTTCCCCCTCTCCTCTCCCCGCACTTGTCGATTCGTTGTCCGACCCGGATTCGGTCCGTTGGAGACGTTGGCAGAGTCGGTACTGGCTGAATATGGGTATACAGCGAGTGCGGTGGTCTGCTTTAAGTAGGCTTGCTCTGCCCCTCTTGACCCCGTGAGTCTTGTATCTCGAGTGCTACTGGGTTGTTGCCATTTGCTGATATGCGTCTTCCCCTATCGCTCTTTGTTTGAGGGCTATATGCTATGCCAGCACCATGCCAAGTGATTCCTAGTGCCCAGATACGTTGATACACTCGTCCGTGCCCAATACCACCTGGTTCTGAAGCATGACTTGGCTCTTATTGACAACTCACTGTGCGCCGTGCTTGTGACCCCCGCGCCCTTCTCCTGACCAAGGTAACCGCTTGAATGCCCGCTACCACTCGTCCGACTCTGGCGATGGCAATCTCTGACTGGATAACGCATATAGTCCCCCGAGCCCTGCCCCATAATCCACGCAGAAAGGTATGTGAATTTTCGCTCTGCCGTAGAACAGAAGGACCCTCCCCCTCTACAATAATGCGACACCGGACTTGAAATTTTGCCATTCTGACCGTTGATTAGGCGGGCACTTTCTGAAAATCATCGTCACATTTGGAGTCTATGCGAGATTTCACATTTTGATAGCTGTCCTCTACTCCGAGACAATCGGCGGCCGTCGACATCATGGGCAACGAAGGTGCGTTTGTTTCCATAGACGGCAACGTTCGAGTCGACTCGTGTATTGCCTGCCGGACGCCCCTGGATAAGCTCGATAGTCTATGATGTGCACAGGGCTCGACAATTCAGTTGGATGGCGTGTACGACGATTTCACCATCGACGTCAGACAAGGATAGACGCCAGCTTTCTTGATCCAGTGCAAGTTCCGCCCGAACCGTCAGGTCTCGCACACCGATGAACGTCTGCTCCGAGTTGTACCTTGACGAGCGCGGGCAGGCAGACACGTGTTGGTGAATCTATGCGCCTCTGGTGTGGCATTTGATTGAGAATGCACGCGTTGTCGAGGCTAGTGCGTCTTCTCGCCCGAGGTTATCTGGATACAGATTGTATGCGTGCTTGAATGTTTCACACGACTTTTATTGATGAATTCATTGTCCACGTC
>WSTG01000033.1:0-31877 GCA_019616325.1 Ceratobasidium sp. 394 | reverse complement strand
CGTTGGTAGCCAGCGCAAAGTCAGCCGAGGTCATCGGCCATGTGCGGCCGCCGCCAAAGTTAAGCACAACCTGAGCGAGACGATCGATCAGGTTCATCCATATACCCGCCTCGGAGACTCGGGAATGAGAATAATGGGGGCCAAGCCAAGCAACTTACCGTGACTTGTTGCGCGCAAGCTACGGCGGGCGGGGGTGGAAAAAACTTTCGATCAGCAGAACCGACGAATGGGGGTTGTTGCCACCTACGAAACGTCCAAAATCCTTCTAGTGTTCCTTGTCCCCGCACAGCGTTGGGTACGGCGGCATATAGATCCTCCACAACGTTCGGAGGTCCTCCGACTGGATATGCAAATATTGATGGTGATCAGCACCAATATCATTTGAGACACCAAACCGAATCAGGTCGCGGCAGCCTAAAATTTGCGCGGTACTCACTCAGCGATGTGGCGGTATCGATTGCGGCTAGTGTGCCGGCGGTGGGGGACACAGCTTGTCCGTTGACAGTAATTTCTGGAGAAGGCAAGGTTACCAATATTACTCGAGCACTAAGAAGCCAGAGGGGGGCTAGCATGTGAATGATCGACAATCAAGCTCACGCTGTAGTGGGATAGCCCAGAAGGTGGGATTCGAGGCGTTGGGCAAGGCAACGTAGTCGATATCACCGGTGTAGAGAGCGGTATTGGTGCCGCCCATTGTAAACTCCCCACCAAACTCTGCATCGTCTGCGGTAGAATCGTTGTTGTATCTACAATTGCCATGACGTATTTATTTAGTCCGGGGGCCGTCCTGGCTTACCTGGTCATCCAAAAGCTCATCACGGGTTCGGCCCATTTGCCGTTCGAGACCAGAGCCTCCCAAAACGGCGTCGCGTGCGACGTTGCGAGGTTCTTTTCATCAACGACCCAGAAAACTTTGTAAGACGTCGACCAATGAAATGAGACGTTCTCGAGGCTCACCTTGAAGCCGAGACCCATCAGTCCGGTGATATCGCCGGGGACAGGCGTGCTGTTGGTATAATTCACGAGACCCAAGACTTGGTGCTGTACAGTGAACCTAGACGAGCCAGAGCCGATAGATACCGAATCGGTCGCGATGCTGCCTTTTGCGGAGCCGATGCCATATGTAATGGCGAATGGCGTGGAAGAGTTCTTGAGCGACGACGAGTGGGCAGGGTCGAAGCGCATCCCTGTGCATGGTGCGCATTTGGTACTCTGGAGCCACAGGTCTGACGAACCGGTATCTAGAATGCGTGAGAATGAGTAAGAGACAGCAATAGCGATAGGGACGCTAGACTGACCCAGGATGACCCCATAAGGCCGAGCTGGTGTGCCCACTTGGATGGTTGCATAGTACAAAATATCCGTATTTTGGTTGGTCGTGTTCGTTTGGACTACACCTTGTCGCCTTGAAAGACCCTTGGGTTGCCTGTTTCCGTACTTTTGAAGGAGGGCCTTTCTCTCTCCCTCAAAATCCAAAAAACCAGAGGGTTTCGCGTAGCGTAGCGAGGCTGAAGATAAATAACCCGGTGTCGAGCCCGCGTACACAGAGTCAAGCCATGGCAGCAAGAGAACGAGACATGTCCAAGCCGAAAATGAGTGAAAAAACATAAATGAGGGACTTTGTCATGAGCAACCGGAGACTTGATCAAAGGCACGTTTATTTCGCTTCCAAGTGATTGGCGTCTAATCTTATTTGAACATTCCAACTTGAACACTGGCGCAAATAAACAAAGGGTCTTCTTACTACCAGTGCTGACCAGTCTTATGCCGGGGTTGAAATATCAATAATTACAATCAACACAACCCTCCCCGAAATAAATCATCCGACTGTATAGCGTTTGTAATGAATGCAAGATAGCAATGAAACGAGTTACTGGTAACAATGTGGTATAAAGCCCCAGTCTTGTGGATCAAATAGCAATAACAGCCCCAACTAACAGTGCTACCAGGCCACCGAAAGTACGCCGACTCGGCATAACGGCACCATTGGGAACTGCAGGCGCAATGGTACTCGATGCTGATGTAGTTCTGGTTGCGCTAAGTGGCAGGGTACTAGGTTGATTGGTCAATGGTGCGGCTGAGACGAAACCATTAGCTCTGGGACAAAACGTTTTGCAGTACACTTACTAGGAGCCGCAGCCGAAGACGTTGGAGCATTCGAAGGTGCTGGTCCTACGCCTCCGCTTGCAGCAAAAGCGGAAAGCTGAGCAAACCCAATCGAAGGCGGATTGTAACGGAATACCGAGTATACATTTTTCTGCGAACCAAGTGTAAGCACCCATCGTAGCAAAGCGCAAATACTTATTACCAAGAATGCATCTCCGACGATCCACTGTGGCACATCGGGGTTACCTAGTCCACCGAGACTAGCCTCGAAGATCGACCCAACACATAAACTAGGGTCGTTTGTAAGCAACTGAAAGTCCGCCGGCGCCATCGGCCAGGCGCGACCGTCAAAGTTGAAGGTGATCTTAGGGTGGCAAAAGATTGTTTAGGAAGATAGTTGTGGCCGAACCTCGCTACATACCGTAACAGCCTGATTGCAAGCTATCGAATTCGTCCTCTCAAGTTAGGACACATAACCTAAAAACTATGCGCCACTCACGATATATCCAGTACCGCTGCAAGTTACCAGTTCCGCGCTGAGAACCAGGGATCTGCTGATAAATACTCGCAACAATATCCGGCGGGCCGCCAACTACACTCCGATATTAGGATGACAAGAAGTTCATTACAGAGTCGACTCACTCAGGGTAGTTCCGGTGTCAATAGCAGCAAGAGATGTAACACCCAAATTGGTGATGGTGATAGGTTGTCCACCGTTTACGCTGATTTCTGTACCCAACCAATTAGTATGGATCAATGCCTGCGCAGTGAGGCTCACGTCGAAGGGGTATCATCCAGTACGATTGCACGGTTGCAGGCAAATCATGGTATTCAATGTCGCCGGTATAAAGAGTCGTGTTGGTACCACCCATACGAAACTCCCCTCCATATTCTTCTTCCCGCGCGCTTGTAACATTCGTGAATCTAAAAATACAAGTTTAGAGTCAGATTCCTCGATATGAAAATACGAAACACGCACCTCGTCATCCAAAAACTCATCAGAGGCTCTGTCCACTGACCACCCGAGACCAGCGCCTCCCAAAATGGAGTAGACTGGGTATTTGACAAAAACTGGGCAAAAAAGTCTCAAACAGCCTCCTCGGTAGCAGACGATCAGGAACCAACCTGGAAGGCTAGACCGAGTAATCCAGCCGTCTGCCCCGCCAACAACACCCCCGTTGTCTGGTTGACCAGCCCCATCACCTGATTCTGCACGGTGAATCCTCCCATTTGCACTACGTCTGAGGCGATTTGGCCTCCAACCGTGCCAGACCCATATGTAATCGAAAAGGGCGCCCCAGTTTGTTTGAGTGACGTAGAGGTGGTTCGGAGCTTGACCCCTTGTGTGCAGCCAGTGCATGTATCACTCTGAAACCAAAGGTCGGACGACCCGGTATCTTTCGGGGAAGGCGCATTTAGCAAACTACCAATCAGGGAAAAACGCACTCACCTAGGGCTACTCCATACGGCGCTGGTGGTGTCCCAACATTCATAACCCCATAGTAAGATGTATCTCCAGCCTGGTTCACCATTGGAGTTCCCGAATTGGTCTGTCGTGGCTTAACTTTGCTCTTGCCACCAAGCCGCCCATATTTCGAGTCGATCGCCTCGAGTTGCGCAGCTAACGATTCTGGCGTAACAATCCCTGAACGAGCACGCCGAACTAGCGGGATGTGATTAGAGGAGGCCGATGCTGCAGAAACCAGCGACAAGAGCAGCAAGGACTTCATGAAGGTAGAGGCAAGGAACGTGCGGAAGGCCGAGTGCGCTGAGGAAGACTGAGCGTCAACCAAGCGACCACGTGATCAGGGAAGCTCTTGGCAGCACAGCCTCCCAATCCCGTTCTTGACTCACTCCCGCAACTGGAAAATATAGGCGATCGCATATGGAGCGGCGAAACAGTATCTTAGCTTCGCGAACACGACGACGATGGAGTTGTATTTAGCTGGGCGTTAGGTCCGGACTCGTGAGCGCAATGTTTCAACTCCTGCGAGTAATTTAGCCGGAATCCGCATCGAACTCAGTCCAACTACCCACTCACCTCATACCCCAACGAATTCATTTTTACCCTATCTATAACTACTATTCCATATCGTGCTAATGGTCGTGAGAAAATTCGGGTCAACTGGGAAACCGTATTTACCAACTCCCGGTCCCTGTTTGACCTGTCATCTGATACGTTTATAGCGATCGAGACCTACCAGACCCGACTACAGACACCTCCGACGTGCCAATTATATATCGGTCCGAGTTTAGCACACAAGCTGGGAAGTTCGAGTTGGGCATCCTGAGCATATAGGTAGTTGCTCTGCCTCGTTAGCTGCTCACCCATAGTCGAATCTATACACAAATTACCAATCAACCCTTGGGGCACACCTATACGAACCCCCCCCCCCCCCCGCAACAAGCTCCCCACATTTTCAGTTCGCTCCCTCTCTCTCCGATGACATGTCCGCCGACACAAACCGGTTATACTCATGCTGTGGAGACGGCATAGACAACCCGTAGCGATGAACAGGTCACCTACAATTTCGGTTGCATGATCTCACAGTAGACGCAGGGTGGAGGCAAATGAATACACAGGACGTTCTAAGGAATTATTCCACAGATTTCCGACTATTCGGGTGGGTGTTGCAGATTGCAGTGTTAATGTCAAATTTGGTGGATAGGGACCTCTCCCCAGCCTCAACTGCTGCAGGTGCCGGTACGCCGGTTTCGCGGTTTGGTTGGGTTGCCCAATGTATGCAAGTTCTAGTAACGTGTAGGCGGTTGGGGAGATAAAGGGCCAAAATGTCGGCGCTTGACCCCAATTTGACAGCGCTGGCAGATTGGGGGGAAAAGTTGGCGCTAATCACCCGTTATGCCGGCGGTATTAGCTTGCACTTGAACCATGGTGCCCGCGGCAAGTTAGAGTACCACACCTCGACCCCACTTTTGTTATGCCTTGAGATATGGTAACTGGAACCTACTCACAAACAACTTGTCAACAGACGGTCTGCACCTCCGCCTGTGACTATACCCGCGCAGGCATATACCGCATATTTTACCGTTACTACTTTAGGCATAAGAATCCAGCTCATCAAACTCGAGACGAGTTTTGTCCGGGTAAACGTGTCAGCGTGCTACGGCAGCTTGATTTAGCGACTCGATCGGTTTGAGCCTCAGGCTAGCTTAGCACTACTCTATTTTGTATCATATTGAAATAAGCACCCCAACACCCCGTTTGATAGAAACTCTTCCGACACTCACTCCAGGCTGAGGCAGCTCGATCCAGTGTCTAGTGGAGCCAATCGATAGCCTTAAATTTGCTCACCTGTGGCGCAAAAGTGACAGCCATGCCCTGCCCCACAGCAATACTGTCACCGATCAATCACCTTGACCTGCAACATAGGACAGGTCGCCAGAGCTCCCGTCGTTTAAGGTACTCACATGCAGGCAGGGGTCAATGACTGTATTGGTCCAGGGAAGTAGATTAGCGTGCTACATATGTTTTCACAAGGTACTGAAACTAGGATCAACGGCAAGGTAGCCGGACATCAGAGGTTTTGTCTTGAAGCTATCGAAAAATTTATCATGAGATTTGAGCAGACACACAAATTTGTACATCTATCTTTGGGATCAGGTCATGCATTTGTTTACAAAAACACGGCCGTTGGGCCGATAGACCCGAGTCCTAGCGCTTGACCGTCCAGTTCCTAATTTGGTTATATACATTTTATGAATTGCGAGCTTAAAACCTTAATAGATTACTTGCCGCCGGCTGGGCCCACGGGCTCATTCCCTGTTCTGCCCGTATATAGTTAGCCCAGGCTACCGCCTATACATTCAGACGAGTGCATCCCACGCCATGATGGTGGTGCGAGCTATTTACCAGGCCGGCGGTGAGTTGGCGGAGGTGCCGGATTGACCCCCGTAACAAGCAAAGGCTTCGAGGCTAACCAAACCTTGACCGAGGCAATTGAGCCCGCGATGTGGAGTCCGCCATATCTGCGCATCTCAATGGTACAGCGATGTATCCGATGGGAGGAGAATGCCACATTTGCCCTAGTATCAGACACACTTCAGAGCTACTTTTCGCACTAATGTTCAACTTGAGGCATCTGCAACGGTGGGAGATGTAGATCGACAGCCCACCGATACTGCGCCGGGACATCTGTGCGAGCAAAGTGCCACAAATTTACTACCGAAACATGGCAGGTTGACAGGATCTTGACAGGCGGAGAGCTGGATAAAATGTCTCTGTGCCTGTTTCTTTGCTTGCCCCCGTTAAGGAAGGATCCTCGATAGAATTGGGGGTATTGCTGAAGCCGAGTCTTCTTTATGATTCTATAGGCTGTATGCGCCACTCCCTGCTCCAGAACAATTGCATTCAATTCAGGCGCAGCGGTGCAAGGGTACTAAATTAAGGTAATAGACAATATTTAATAATTCACATCATGCGTACATAGTTGAGATGTCTCCAACGAAAGCGACAACTCCGCATAACATCGGTGAAAGTTCACCCGACTAGTGTACAAGGCACAACAACGAAATGGAATATACTTACTGCAGCCGTCTATTGAAACAGTGGCGTTAATGGTTCGAAGAACTGCCGGCGGTAGGAGCAGAACACTGAGTGAGGACAAGATGCCTCTGAACCTATGGCCTTGTCAGTAACGGGTATCGTCGAGAAGGCTGCATGCGTACTGCATCTTTGCGGCTGAAAGAGCGGCTACAATTTGGGCACTTGTGTGGGCGCTCGCTCTAGTGCAACAACGTGTTAGGGGTATTCGGAGTCTGAAAATGCACCACCAACCTTGTGCGTTTCAAGGTGCCGGCGAAGATCATGAGCTCGCGCGAATCCAGTTTCGCAGTGCTCACAAACATGAGGACGAGCGGTCAGCGGACCGGGCGGTGCGTACGGAGATGGCTGTCCCGGAAGTCCACTAGATGTATAACAGTTAGATCATCGTCATGAGATGGTTTTCCCATGGCTCAAGGCCCACCTTGAGTATCGGGCAGCGTCGCCATGGTAAGCAGGCAGATAGTGCATGGACTCGGGCTCGAATGCCGGCGGAGGCATCGGACGAGCCGGCTCTGGGCGAACGCCCTCCGGAGGTGCCCACCGAGATCCTGGAGCGGCCGAAGGGAAGGGGGTGAACGCAGGCAAGGTGGCAGTGCGCTGACGTTCACGATGCACCAAGTTGCCTGCATCTGTGCGATGACCAGAACCAGGTAGGCTCGTATCGTCCAGAGCCTCACGCTCACGCATACCTCTGCGAGCTGCCTCTGGTGCTCTCGAATCGCCTGAGGTAGTTTGTGATCGGGAACTCGGCCTCGGGCGAGCCTCGCGCGCTGCCGCCGGGAACGGCTGAAATGAAGGGAGCTCGGCGCGGGAGTCAATTGTAGCATTATTACCCGACTGAGAGCTCCGTTCACTATTGTTGTCAGATGGCTGTTGGGGGCTCGACATGATTGAGAAAAGCGTATAAGAGAGTTGTACGATTTGCTGATGAGAGGATATTGTCCAAAAGCAGCGTGCCTTTTATGCTGTCTATATGGCTTTTGGGGCTTCGGGGCATGGAGAGCTGCACCCTGTTACGCCAGCCCGCCAAACCGTCGGGGCGGCATTCATACTTGTCGTTTAGTCACTGCTCCCGTGTCATGGAAAGACCCAATCGTAGCATAGTGTGTTAGGCAATCCGCAGTGTCCAACACTCAGAGTATTCCTAACATAGACAAAGTTACCATGGTTAGGGCACGTCAGTGTTATCAAGCTGAGGAGTCAGATATCAATGGCGATGTGGGCCCGTTGATCTGGTTCTCGAGGAGTAAGCTAGAGGGCTCTTTGGGGAACTTTTGCCGGTGTGTCAAGCGATGCTAGTTATTCCTAATATATTAGGCTGCGACAGATGCCGCCGCAGGCTGCAGAGAATCGACCGTGGGTTCGTCGAAACATGCGAGAAAGATTTGAATATGATGACGACTGGCTGAGCTTTCACGTTCATTGGCCGTCCTCAACTTGCGATTGTCGATGGTCCGCGCTTGGTTTTAGCTGGCAATCTAGCATCGCTGTGTGTACTAAATGTGCATATCAGCGCCATTATACTCAAATAATGAGAGAAGCAAAGGCTTATACACACCTATTATCTGAGAAGCCAGGTTCAGGTGTGAATTTGGCCGTCGATCAATCGTCGGGCTGTGTGAGGCTTCAAGTCGCTACTGCCATTCCTTGTACGAGTATTTTGGATCAGGGTATGACGCACCAACGGTGTAAGATAAATTCGCGGTGCAGCGAGGTCGGCAGTTAGTACCGCCGGAACCAGCCGAATTCCAAGTATTCTTCGTGGAGATTACAGCCCGGAGTCGAAATTAGGCCCAGAGCAAAATAATATGGCAGCACGACTAATGCGGTAAAACGGAATCCGCAGGAGCTTGTGCGCATAGAGATAGAGATAGAGTAGTGGAGCCATTTACAAACAATAGCGAGCTGGCGCAGAACACGGGCGCCGCGGCGTGTCGGATGTCCCAGCCGAGTGAGGTTTGGTCTAAAATAGAATGTGAAAAATTTTCCTGCAAGTCTGTACAAAGATTCCGAGCTTAGTTTTGTGTGTTTGACGGTGAGGAATAGGCAACGGGGTTGATGTCGACAGTTTAACTAGGGACATATACTCGTCAAGGGGACGAGTCCAAGAGGATTCGCCTAGGGATACTCTGGTACCCTTGCAGTGGGGCAACAAGTACATCAAACAACGTTCCAGACCTGTTACGACAGCGCAGACACACCATAGTCAAAAGATCACAAGTCAGGTCAAGGCGCTTGATCGCATTAAGCGCGTGCCCTGGAAGTAATTGAAATTGGGCGTCCGACCCGGGTTGCGTCAAGATATCAGGATGTAAAAGGGTATTAGATGAGCGCGATGAATGGAACAGAACTAGCAATGTATATGCGATGCACAGCTTAGACGGCATTCTCCTTAAGCATAAGCTCCCAAACCTTTTTCGTCCCAACGCCGATACTGTGTTGTGGATTATGAGCATTCAACCAGACAACTGGAGAAAGCGAGGCAAAACGCACTTTTGGCTCAATACCTCTTCCCTGAGCACCCATAACGCCTGAGCGGGTAGCATATATTCGTCCCTGCAACTGGTAGTTCGTTTTCGTTTAGTTTTCGGGCCCTTGTCCTTTGCCTTCTCGTGTGACTCAGAGATTACGTTTAATTGAGGCGGTTGATCCTCGCCCCACTCTATGGCTGAATAAACAACCTCGTATGTTTTGTGAATGTGTGAGAATATGTGTGGGACACTGCCAAGGTGGTTAGGTGGTCCAAGTTTGGCCCCTGCAGAGTCAGGAGCGAGCAGCTTAGGCAGAACCATCGGTGGTATAGAGCCAAGAGGCGGGCGGGGTGTTGTCTCGTTCTCGGAGTCAGATATTCCAGGCGCCGTGTTCTGAGGCGCAAGGTCGAGAGTTGGGAATTCCCAAAGTCCAGCGAGAAGGCCTGATAGGTGGGTCGTTCATTTCGCGTAGGAAAAGGTGTAGCTTGCAGCTCTCACCTGTCGCGGGACGTTTAGTCATCAACCACCATTCTTCTCCCTTGGGACTTGTCCACCGCATGGCACATACAACGCTAGTTTCCACTCGTGCTTTCTTCTTGTCCACCTTCATGGGGAATCGAGTGACTGAATGAGTAGACATTTGGAGAGGTTCGCAAGTTTTGCATAGTTCTTCAATATCCGCCGATTGGTAGGCTGCCTGTCCGGGCACAG
The DNA here is from genome assembly GCA_019616325.1 of Ceratobasidium sp. 394. Classification (NCBI taxonomy): domain Eukaryota; kingdom Fungi; phylum Basidiomycota; class Agaricomycetes; order Cantharellales; family Ceratobasidiaceae; genus Ceratobasidium; species Ceratobasidium sp. 394. The sequence continues at coordinate 22,025 of WSTG01000033.1, read as the reverse complement.
CGGGCTGCGCTAGCTGAAATATTCGGGTCAAATTGACCCATGGGGCTTTAAACTTTTAGCACTATACCTCATAAGCTCCGCATCCAGGTTTCATTGGGCACTCCTCACACAAAGGCGTAGCTGGTCGGCATACGGTGCTTCCGAGCTCAATTAGCGCTTGATTTATATTACCAGGTCGAGCGCCTGCGTTCACTGAGGCTGAACCTTCGGGGGCCTCTACTAATGCCGTGGCCGCACCCCAGAGCATATCCTGCATTAGCTTAGATTTCGGGTTGGCATGGATAGCAAGTGCACGAGAGAGAAGCCTCTGAACGTTGCCATCGAGCTTTTCAATCGAAGCAAAAAGGTCGGTTATGGTAAGGGTGAGCCAGATTAACATATCTCGCATTATGCACGCACCACTGGAGCCTTTATTCCATACGCGATGGATGCGACGGCGCCTACGAGCAAGTTTGAAAAAGCATCAGAATTGCGACAAGTGCCGAACACCGTCGGTTTATATCATACCAGCGGTATAACGGCCCATCCCGGGCACTTCCTTTTGCATCACTTTGACGTCTTCTGGAATGTGTCCCCCATACTGCGCTTTCACTTTCTTTGCTGCAGCAAGGAGAAACCCGGCACGGCGATAGTACCCAAGTCCTTTCCAGAGCGCGTGCACTTCGGGTAGGTCTGCGGCGGCAAGTGATTCGAGAGTTGGGAACCTACGACCAAGGTCTATAAGTCTCGTGCCTTGAGTTGTTAGTATAGAAGCGCCTACTTATCGAGCCAACGGTTATAGTAAGGGATGACTGTGGCTACCTGAGTCTGTTGCAACATGATCTACACCAAGATATTAGGACAAGAGGGCGCACGGATGCACTTGCACGTACTTCTGAGACCAGTACTTCGTATGCCCTCTGTCCTCGTTGATCCTTCGTCAAGTTAGGATCGTACGTCTTGCGCCACGGCATGCCCCGGGCCTCTCGCTTCTCTTCGAACCAGTCTAATAGCGCGGGTAAATACTGCATTAGACGCTGAGGGTCGTGGCGTGTAGTGGGATGGTCTGTTTCGTAAGGACCAGAGACGTCTGGGCTGGCGGCATGTTCATCTGAGCGCTTTGTTTTTGGAGCTTTCGATACGCGTTTGCGCTTCGGAGGAGGCGCTGCTGGTGTATCTGCCTCGGAATTGTCTGAGATAGTGATGGGTTCATAGGAGGCATTGTCTTCTCCAGAAGATTCTTCAGCGACAGTGATGTAAGAGACCTGTTTTACGGTCCGTGTGGACCGGCGGACGGTGGTGGAAGGAGCCATGATGTTTGTGCTTTCGGGCCGGCTGTTTCGTGACAAGGTGTAAACAACTCTATACCAGCCACAACAGCATGTGCTGCTGCTTTGAGCCGAATGGCCCGTTGAATAAGTTTTAAGACAACAATCTTCGAAGAAATAGCCAAGTAGCTATGCAGGCTGGATGCATATTCCAAATCGGAGTAGATGATGTTATGATCAAACTTAAGACCCGAGGGTAAAGATCAGCGCTTTTCAAGAAGGTCACGTGAACAGATCCCACCAACCCCCTGTAACTAGCCACCATACCGGTTCTTGTCCGACGCCAGACACATTTGTTGTCTCTCGCCTGAACCTCCGGTAGACTCCCTAATAATGCAGATTGTGGTCTATACTACTGCCAAGTAATGGAGATCCAACCTCAGATTCTCGTTCCCGCCTTCAGTATCCGAAGTCTAAACTGGCAAGTGCCCCATATTGCCCTTTGGTTGATACTAATGTGTTCATGTCTCTAGGCTCCTTCTTACACTGTGCATAGTCATAGTTATACTGGTGTCGTTTTTTCTGTTTTACTGGAACCGTTTTTTGGGATGGATGCTTGGTTGTGGGCTACGTTTCCTCTGGTGGAAGAGGTACCACATGTGGATTGAGTGCGGTAAGTGTGGGAAATGTCGATATATAAACTCGGTATTAAGTGTCGCCCTTCCTCTCACAGAGTCGGTGCAATTTGCCTTCCTAGCCGGCCGTATCCTTCTCAAGGACGTACAGTATCATTCGAGCAACATGTCTATCCGCGTTCTGCATTGTCATATCACATGGAGGTACTGGCTATGGAAAACACGAGAAGGGGAGGATGTTCAGTATGACCGTACTGCCGGGGAAGGACTAGAGAGTACGTTGTCACCTTCCCACCCATCATGGATCCGACTAAAATATAATTTGTTGGAAAAGAGTCTAACCCCAATCAAAACGAGGACCTACCTTGCCGAGTACACGTATTCCTAGAGGGTGTTGAATGGTTTATTTATAACAGGACGCCCTCCTATGATGCGATAGTCGAGAAATTTGCTATTCCGGACATTCTCAGCTCTAGGGTTGCACCCAATACCTCAAGTGAAACACCCCATGCAGCGGTTGTTGTCCCTACTTATCCGCCAACACCCTCCTCGCCTCGTTCATCTTCCTTCAACGAAAATAACACCATATGGAATCGGCTTCGTACAGCCGTCTGGCATATTGGGATGCCAGAGATCAATTTCAACGAGATTCTTCCTGTGGGGCTCGTCATTCGTAAAGGCGCTCTTACGATAGGGAACGATTCAACTCCTTCGATTCTTATTCTGGATCTCGCTGGGGGCAATGGTACTTATGGAGTGTCGCAGGTACGAGATTTAACCTCGGTTCGTCTCTACTACTGTTGATATGTCGACTGTTAGTCGCGCTCTAAACTTGACGAGTACAAAGTAATATACGACATTCAGTTCGACAAAGTGAAGATCGTCACGCGGACCAATCCGGACTATCGCAAGAGAATGCTTGACCGGGGCAAGGAAATACATGAACACCTTGTTGCTCATCCGTATGTTATTATGTCCGTCTTCCCTATTTGAACGACTAATGAAAGCCACATTCAGTTCGGATAGTGCTCCCTCCACATCCCCTTATTCGTTTGGAGTATTTCACGAGCTGGCGCAACGTTTGCATCTCCCCCTTCCAGCTCTTGTGGCACCCAGTCTCGCTGCGCAACCTCATCGCCAGAAGAAATGGGGTGGACTGGCCCGGTATCACGTTGACAATGACAGCGACGAGAAAACTGGTGTTTTACACGAGCCCGAATACGCAAAAGTTACCTGTCTTCTTGACACGCCAGCCTTGAACATAATATATTATGCGGATGTTGCCGGTGCGTTATATTTTGGCCCAAACTTGTCGTTACACTTACTCAACCAGACCAGGTAGAGTGCCGCATCATCCGAAAGAAATGCCCATGGAAGATGTGGACATAGGGAATGGTGACGAGGCACCCGAATGGGGAGTCGAGCTGGAGCTGCATGGAGGGCCAGCATTGATCACGTACGGTCCTTGGGCCGATCGTCAACGGTAAGAATCTACAAACGGCGGCAAATCTTCTTTATTCGAACGAATGTTTATAGGGTGCCCTGGCAGCAGATGCTCACTCCTCCAACTTACCAGAATACCCAACCAACCACCATCCTCAAGCCAGGGGGGCCTAGGCAATGTGTTTCTTTTAGAGTATCTGTCCGTTTTCGCGATGTGGTTAAGCTTCGAGTTCCTACCCGCGAATCCTCTAAAGTAAGTGCTACTACAATGTTTTGACCAGGCACTTTAATAAGAGTCCTAGGACTGGCACTACGATGGCCTCGGTGACCTGGATGTTCAACGCAGACGACATCGACCATATGGCTGGCTTGACCTGCAATTTGAAGCCGATTCGTTCCTCAAATACACTATGCCGATGGTTGCTTCTCGTAAAGGATTCCAAGCGGTTCTTGAAGTAGATCTGAAGAAGATTACTGCTTCCTCTAGCGTGAACCAAGTGGAATTTCTGCGCGCCGATCGATGTCTTGTACGAGCAACAATGCCTAGCCCTCACGCCTGGAACGCGGAACGAACATGGGAGGTGCAAGTCAACCTAGCGAAACCAAACATTAAGCTCCTTCGGGATCATGTTAACCTCCTATCCGACCTCATCAAGGACTGGACAAGTAGCTCGCCTTGTGATGCACCTGAAGACGCAGAGGAGTACGAGCGCTTCATACCGATTATATATAACCTTCGAGTGGTTCTGGAGAACTATCGCTTGGATTTGTATGCAAACGATCACAACATTATCGACTGGCCGCTATCGCATGTTGACAACTGTAAGTTTTGAATCGTTGTTTAAAGACTCACCACTTACGATGACTACCATATTGCAGCCATCTTATCCCTTACTGGTCAAACCCTCCAGAGCGACGTCTCGATTTTATCTAACGAGTTCCACCCTGAATTCTCGTCCACGCCATTCACAATCACGGCGCCACGCATCAACGTAGCTCTCTCGATGCCCAAATGGAATACACACAGCGCGTTTGCAACCCCTCGTACGGGGGACGTAGGACGCATCGAATCGCTGCTCGTATCCGGATCCTACACGGCGTACTCCGATGTTCGTGCTGACGCTGTCGATCGCTTAAAGTTAGATATTCAGGTAAGTTTACGAGGACGTGAAAGGGCCGCGATTTGATTATCGATTTTTTGGGTCCTTGTAGGCCAGTGGCGTGGTGTTTAAAGCATTTGGGTGGGCTGTTCGACATTTGATGGTGGTAAAAGAGAACTACGTGAGTCGACAACTAACCAATGTACTGAATTCTAACTTGGTGTTAGTTCGGGATGTTCACGAGCTTTACTATGCGAAATGAATTTTTCACAAAATTGCATAGTCAGAATTTTGGTGATCCTGTGCGAGAGAAATACCGCGAAGGCAAAGTACGTTCATTCGACTTCATGCCCACGCCTCATTGTGTTCAACCTTTTCATCCTAGTCTAACTCATTCGAAGTGGACTTGGGTGTTTCAGTCTCGGACAGTCTGCTTGTCTTACCGCAAGAGGTTTACGACTGCCAAACTGGCGTAGTGCTGGAGATCTCGGAATTGCAACTGATACTCCGTCTTCATGAATACGCAATGGGTAGGGATGTTCTTTTTTGTTTTGTTGTCGTTTCTTATTCGCGGTATTTAGAAATGTCGCTTAACGTCAGCCCCATTGCTCTCGTCGTTTTGGACAATTTAGCCGCAACTCTCAGTCATGGCCGGATTGGCGATGGCAAGCCCAAGGATCGACTCAATTTGCAAGGTAATTCTTTTATGATTGCTAGCAGCGCATATGATGACATTCTTTTGCAGGTCTTGATATCATCGCAAATCGCCTTTTCGGCCCTGAACCGGAAGTCGCAACCTACCTTTGTATGTGGGAGATCTTACCAGCCGAAATCAGTGGTGCGCTCTCCATCGCATCGGTCGTTGGACTGCAAGCAGCTATCCGAGCCTTTCGTATCAACTTTTCCGACGACTTCAACGCTCCATCGACAGACTTTACGCCTCCCTCGAACCCTGATGTCACCTTTTTACGAGTGAATTGTCCATCGGTGGATATTACCATAGGTATAGGAGGCGAAATGGACGCAAGCAGCCCCAATACAAACGACACGCTGCTACACTTATCGCTCTCCAAGGGTTTCTCAGTACAACTCACCAACCGACCAAATCAGGGTTCCGCGTCGTGCACACGTTTCGATGTTCCGATCATCAGCGCTCGAATAATCCAGAGAGTCACTGGCTTCCATCAGACGTGGTTCGAACTTGCGAGTCTCACTCTCGATCTAGCGGGCGAAAACACAAGCGCGCCATTAGGATGGAAAGAACATGCACAAGCACAGCTAAACTTCCTGCAAGCGCAAGACGCACTCACCCACCGTGCCGTATTTCTATACGGGCCAAACGTGCTATCTACAGAAGGTAGGTATTTCTGTCAGTGTGCTGAGCATGAGCTAATACCGTTTCAGCACCTCGTCATGGTGGTTTGACCTATCTTACCCCTCTAAGGGTTCCCGACGGCTTCGCGAATCGCCAAGTTCACTCCGGTTCAATCCTTGATTCATCATTGGAACACAAGGAGTATGAAGATTCTTTCCGTTCTGAACAGGACGACGTGATGACGGAGGCTTCGCGCGACGCGAGGGTAGCGTATGTCAAGCGGTTTCTCACCCGGAAGACTCTAACTTGCGTTATAGGAGTTCGCGGCCGGTCACCCCACAGGTTGCCCTGGGGAAATATACGCCTGTGTCACATCGTCACGCTCGTGCTCCCGACGGTGACATGTCTTCTGGGGACGAGTCCGATAACGACTTGACGGAGTATGAACCAAGTCTGAGTAGTAGTATAGTACCAGCGGGAGGTGGGTATGCTTTTTGATATTACCATCACTATTGCCTGACAATATCGTTGTCGAAGATGACGCCAGCATCGAAGCTACATCCTGGCCACATGTTGATCATTACCGTCAAGCACTCCGGCGTTATCGTCCCGTACCTAGCGGACACAATGCAAACTACGAGACGTATTGTCTGAAGCATGTACGTTGTTGTCCTACCCCCTCGCCATCCTTGCTAACCCTCCAGCAGGATCCCACCAAATCCTTTGACACACCACCCGAGGATACGGTTGATACCCCCCATTACCAGCCTAGAAAACGCGATCCTCGAGACCACGAGAGCACTCACACATTTAATATCACCGTCCAGCGTCATCTCAGCGTTGTGGTGACGCCTACGTGCATTCCGTTTGTGTGTGAGATGTTGACTGAACTGGACGCACACGTGAGCTTGTTTTTTCTCTGTAGTAATATCGGTGCTCATAGGTCATGATAGTCATATAGGTTGGATTTACTAGCCGACTCCATTTTGGATGAATTTTTGGACACCACTTCCTCCAACCAAAGTCCCAACTCTCGAAGCCTATTTAGTGTGGATATCCCGTCCGTCAAGGTCCAACTTTTGCAGAGCATTATGTCGTCGACCGAGGCCGATGCACTTTCAACAGGGATTCATCACCATAGCGCAGTGCCCGTTCACGTTGACGCTCGAGTCCTTGCTTTGTTTGATATTCAAGTGCAGCAAGTCTCTTGTCGTCTAGAAACTCTCACCGCTGAGTCCGTTCAACATTCCACTATCGCAGTTGAATCGGCTTCGGTCGACGCCCGACTTCGGACGCTTGTTAACAAACCATTCGCGCATTCACGCTATGAACTCGAGCCCTCTTCGGACAAACTGCGATTCAAGGTATCTGGGGCCAAACTTGACTTGTCCAGCCACAACCCAGCATATGCGGGCAGCATGACTTGCAAAACTTTTGATACATTCGTTTCTAATAAGTCGCCTGAGATCCTAATAACGACCGTAGGAGCTTCCAGTCATAGCTTGGGCCAAGTCACCTCGTTCTTGGAATCTAGGTCCGATCTGTCCTCTCGCCGGCACCGTTACTTTATTTGGACTACTATCAGCCGGCTTCAAGGCCAGTCTGTTGCTCCTGACCCTTTTGCGACAAACCTACCCTCGTTCCTGGTACAGACTGGTCGTCCTGGGCGCTTACGATCAGACCCTTCCTGGAAAACGCTCACAATTATTCGCCAAAGTGTGCGTCAGATGGGGACTATCGACAGGAATGCTTTACAGGCTAGTTTGACCCAAGCGGACGGGTTGCCCAGCAAACGGCTAGAAGAGCTATTACCGCTGATGGAGATGCAATGGTCAGATTTGTATGGCCAAGATGAACATGGCCTGCCAAAAATTCCACCTATTCTTCGGAAACAGTTCCCTACGCCCGGCTCTAGCATTTCACCGTTCCATTTCCAAGGTGTTATCTCTGCTACCTGTCCTCATGCAAAGGTCGTCCTCCAAAGCCACGGTACCGATTACAACGAACTGGTGCTTACCGACTTAACGATAAACTTGCGCGCTTCGACTATGGATTACAAACCGCTCAAAAATGGCCCAGCTGAATCCAGCGTAGTTGCCAAAAGAGAGAAAGCACTGCACATCGTTGGCGCCATCTCTGCCCGCCAGCTGAACATGTCCGTTTATCCCTCCTGCGTTCTATTTGTTCGGCAGGTGCTTCGAGTTCAGAGACAACTCAGCTCCGTGGGTATCCCTACAGAGAAACCTGTGCCAGGTGATACACCAATGTCCATGCCGTTCCAACGCATAGTCTTCGAATGGGCTTTCAGCGCGTCTTCGCTTGGCTTCGCCGCCCCCGCTCAGCAGATCACTTTCGAAGCATCTACCTATGGGTGCTCAGCAAACCTCGTAGCGGTCATCACCTTACCCACCTTCCCGACTCCACCCCAAGGCTCACTCTCGGTCACTTTCGCGGCCAACCGAATATCGATTCAGGCGAGCCAAGGTAAAAGCCAAAAGTCTAGTCAGTCGTTGCTCGCTGGCATCGACTTTCGGAACGTTATGGTGCATGGGGCTATCAAGGAAGATCCAGGGGTTCTCACTAAGGCGAGGTTACTGTTGTTCTTGGATCAGTTCAAGATATATGTCCCTCGTAGCGTTTTGCGTCTCTATCGGTTCATTGATAGTTGGCGGACAGAATACCTCCCGTACGTCGGTTTGCTCGATATAAACCCCATTCCCCTGACGTGTAAAGTTGCTCCTTAGGGCCTATGACTCAATGTTCCAAGACTTGTTGTCGGAGCTAGACCGCAATCCCCGCCCGAGCGACTCACAGGCGTTTGTCCCGGCGCTGTTTTCGGGGAAGTTCAATGTAGATGTGCAAGCGCAGCTGCGTGAATTTTGCACTGAGCTGCACGTTATGCATGGAACCTGGCTCACTTGGAATGTCTTGAACTCGACTACTTTTCTCGATTCCAGGGGCTTGGAAGCCTTAAACTTTGGCCACAGGGTTGGTTCCCAGGTTATTCATCTGAGCAACGGCCAGCCCAGCGGTCAACGACCCGTATCCAGCACAAACTCTGTCTATCTGGAGCTTCCCTCACTTAGGCTTGAAGGGAAATACCCCCAGCTCGATGTTCATCTGCACGTGGATAGATTCTCAGTCACGCTCAAACCCCAATATGTCGACGACTTCCTGGCTATTCAACAAAAGTTTGGAAGCGACTTCAACGAGCTTGTTGACCTTGCAGTCGAATTCCGGAACCAGCGTGGTGTACCGGCCAGAAAACAATCAAACGACGCCGCTGCTGCTACGGCGTTCCCCCGGTTCGACATATCGTTTGTCTCTGAAGGATTCCGCATTGGTATTCAAGGTCCATCCTCAACTCAGTATCTGGATTCTTCCAGAATCAAGGGCCGAGTGCATAGTGGCACGGTCAAACGATGGAGCTTCAATGTTGAAAGCTTGGCATTATCTCTAGCCCATCATTCTGCGCCTCGCCGTACTCGATCAAACTTCGATCGGAAATACAGGTCTGCATACATGGTCCTCGACATGGCAGCAGAAAACATCGAACACCCGGAAACAGCTCAGGAGGATAACCATTTAGGTGTCACAGTCAACTTCGTACACGCAGTTATGCAACCAGCAGCTATCGCGGAACTCGGCGACTTGATTGATCATATTCAGGTATTGTCGGCCAAACCACCGGATCGACGTGGCTAACATCTACTCTTATGACAGGCTGAAATGCTATCCAGACAAGAGCAGCGGGCTCATGAGCTTGAAGAAGTTCGCCGCAAGACAAGGCAAGTCCTGCGTACCCTGGAGTCCAGCGAGCATCCCTATTCGCCAAAAGAGACAAAGACCTTCTTGGATAACCGCAAAATCGAGTTTACCGTCAAGGACGTCGGGATCGCTTTCCCCCTGACCTTACAGGACGACCTGATGTTGCCCCAAATGGGATCATCGATAATAACGCCACTCAGCCCATCCTCAGTACCGGCATTCCTGATATCTCTTAGCTCGATTTCGTTCGTCACTCAAAGATACGAGACCGGACAAGCCAAGCTGGCAGAGTTTTCGTTTCAGTTCGTGCCAGGGTAAGTACTAGAGGTTCATGTTCAGCACGGACTATTGACGCCTGGTTTAGATTCGACCAAAGTCAACCAAGTCACTTTAGTGGAAGCACCCATAACGCTCGCAACCGAATGCTCTATCCGTCGATGGCAGCGGACGTGCGATCCGAAGCAAAGTCAGTGGTGCGACAGATTTGGATCCGTGCACAAGTCAGTGGATTCGAGGTTGACCTCGAGCCTTCGATCGCCAATTATCTGTTCTCGATTGTGGATGTCTACCGGCAAGGTCGAGACCGCATCGCCAAGCTGGCTACTTACGCGCCGAAGTCAGACGCAGCATCTTCGACCGGTAGCTTACCCCCAGCCACCTCGAGCGCTCAATACTCCGCAGTTTTGACAACGAATATCAAGGCCTCTTTCGAGTTCAAAAGTGGGCGCATACGATCGCATACTCCGAACGTCCGAGCCAGTGACCTCGAACGATCGCAGTCGCTTCCTGCTTTCAGGTCTGAAAGCGAAATTTTCGAGCATGGCGTCGATACCTTGGATTTACCTATGGTCACCGCTTGGCTCGAATACCGCGCCACGCCAGCATCACGAAAGGTTCTCGGCTCGACGTCTCCCAATCAGTCCACCCTAGTCTGCAATACCACTATCCATCCTATCTCGAACGTGCTCCGGCCAAGCCTGCTGCCTTTCCTGGCTGATGTTTTCAAACGCGTCCAAGAACGCCTGGCGCAAGCTCCTGCCCCACCCCAATCGCCCTACATCCCGCCGTTCTCTGACCTTTCTACCATCCACGAAGGGCTATCGTTGGAAGATGCACAGCACGAGGAGCCACCTGTTATTGGCAGCATGCAGGTTATCTTCAGCTTGGATGTCAACAAGTCGACTCTCGCGCTCACATGCCAACCCGATGTGAACGTGGTCGCTGGGCTCAACTGGGAGAAAGGTGGCTTTGTTATTACAATTTCACCGGGCGCCCGAGAGGTCGCAGTCGTTGGGACTCTATCTTCAATCACCGCCGGCATTCAGCATGGGTATCTTAACGAGGACTCCGTTTCTGCCAAGGCACAAAATCTCGCATTCTCGGTCGACTTTCGAAAGCTCAAAAGTAACTCGGGTTCGATCACAAATTCGGTCTCTGTCGTCATCAATACCGAAGTGGGGGCGGAGATGCGGTTTTCAAGGCTTCAAGATCTTCTCTGTTTCAGGGCGGTATGGTTGGACCGTATACCCGTGTTTGATTCGCTTGCGCGGCCCGCACCTGTTCAACCGACTCCAGCTATCATCAAGGCAGAGCTCCCTGGTGGCGATCATGTCCCCCCAAACCAACCCTTCCAGACGCTTGTATTGGTTAACGTTAACAAGGCGAAGATTGTGGCAGACCTGGGGCAGACTATCTCGAAAACGACGCTTGACATCGAAAGCCTGGCATTCAGAACCAAACTATGCGAGGAAGTCTCTGAAGCTACGCTAACTATCGCTCGCCTCGAGCTCCTCTCCGATCGCGCGGTGGTTGGCTATGTGCGTATGCCAGATTTTACGTTCCAAACTGTGCGTCGCCGGCATGGCAAGTTGTATCGCGACCAAGAGGGACACATGAAAATGTTGGAGCTCGTGCTGAAGAGTGGAGACATTGAGGCTGCTATGGAGTATGAACGCCAACATCTTATGCACTTCCAGTAAGCTCGTTTTAGTTTACAGATTTAGCAAACAGCTGATTTTTTTATAAAGTGCGGATCCTTTACATGTTACTGTTTTCGATGACTGGTCCAAGGTTACTCCCGAAATCCCCATTCGCGAGCGCGAGGTTCTGCTCCAGTTCAATATCCAGGCAGGCGATATCCTTGCATACGCATCAACGGCTACCATCCCGAAAATGATTACGGTGGGGGGAAAGCTATCCGCGCTGATCAAAGCTCAAAAACAAGGCGCTGCCCGCGAATCAAATGCCTTCCGCGCAAGCCAAATGCCCAAGCCCGACACTGCCCTATCAGAAGTAGCTGCAGCAATGTTACAGTCCGCTCGGTCGAGGTTCAAAGAGACCGAGACTTTCCAGTTTGCGATTATCCAGCGGCTCACGCTGAGCATCAGAACCCTGAGGCTAGCCGTGCCACCAGTCACGCAGCAGCGATCTGAACTGGTGAGGTTCTTTCAAACTTGATATTCGCAAGGCTTACCACGTTGTGTCTAGGCCTTGTTTTCTGCTCGGCAAGTAAATGGCGAACTGCACAGGACGATCCGGCCACATGAGCCCCCTTGCCGCGACCTTCAGTTGAGGTTAGGCGCATTCAGCATTCGTGGAGTAGCGCAGCACAGCACTCCAAACATGCAGATGACGGTGCGCGAGATCTTGGCCGGCTTTCCACATGGCACACGACTCTTCCTGTTCCCAGATACCCGCATTTCCATGCAGACCACGCAGAAAGACCACAAGATTTCTTACAGCTTCGCAATCAACCTTGCAGACCGACTCGCCGGCGAAAAGGGCATATATGTGGCACTCAGTTTCGCATCATGGAACTGGCTACTAGGGATCAAGCGCAGGTTCGAAACAGACTTGGAGGCGGCGCTCGCTGAAGCGGCTGCATCTGGCAAAGATACACCGCCCGCGCGCAGGCGCAAGACAATCGACACCGACCCGGGATTATCCAGTGCGGAAGAGGAGGGGGCTCGTTCCGTCTATCACAGTCCCATGATGACGCCCCGCTCTCAGACACCAACCGGCTCAACGCCTGCATCACCACGCGGTGCTACGATGCCGATTCACACGTCTGCGAGCGCAAACATAATATCTATCGAACCTATCCGAGGCTCTCGTGGCCTAGAGTACGAGGAGAGCACGTCCCAGGTGTCTATCGATGCGCCGACGCTGGAGGTACTCGGTCGCGCAACCCCCGATATATCAAACACGCCAACATTCAAGGGGTTGAAGAAAGCGCTGCCGACATGGGTGCACGAGTACACGACGCTACCAATCGAGGAGATTATGAATGTGTTGCTGGAGGTGTATAGCAAACAGCTAAGGTCAACGAGGTCAGACAAGCCAGCTGAAGAATAGTAGACGTGGTTCCTTTCCATACCCCATTTATTTCTTAGCCTAGTTATTCGCTTTGTAACTTATTATTGCTCTCGTCTCTGCCGCATATATACACATTAATTTACTACCCGGTGATGCAGATCACGTAAATATCCGACGATCACCTGGCATGGCGCAATCGTGACCCCAGTGTCCTTATAACGCAAGAACCCAACGCCTTGACTCGAACCTCCCCCTTATTCTGTTCTCGGTACCATACTGCGCATATGTCAAGTTTTGAAGCAATACCCGTTCTTGACTGGTCTCTCACAACTAGCGGGCCCAAGCCTCGCGCCAAATTCATTTCACAACTCCGAAGTGCGATGACCGAGGTGGGATTCTTATACCTCTTGAATCCGCCCATAGACGAGGTTTGACCTTCATTACTAGTCAGTTTTATTTCGCGGGACTTACAGTAGGATTTGCCTAGAACCTCGTGCAGTCGATCATAGATTACGCCCCAAGGCTGTTTGACATGAGCCAAGAAACTAAAGACAAACTTCGTATGGTTAGCAATGAGTCATTTTTTGGATATACTAAGCTGGGGGCGGAAATCACAAAGGGAGCCACGGATTACCGAGAGATGGTATGCTTCATGATATTAGCCTGGTGGTATCGTGAACTAATCCCTATTCAGTTTGATTTTGGAACACCTGGAAGAGGGAAGCGTAACCCCGGAGGTCCCGAGTACCACCGACTCTGGGGTGAATCACAGGTACAATACGTAGTCAATAGTTGCCCGCAGTGATATCGACCTAATTTACTCCCCGTTCCAGTGGCCATCAGAAACCGATCTTCCAGGGTTCTATGCATCTTACTCTAAATATCTGTCCCAACTCGAATCCCTCAGCTTTGAGTTTATTTCCCTCCTCGCCGAGGCGCTCGGTCTCCCGCCCAACGCCTTTGACAGATTCTTCGATACGCCCAGAGAGTCCATGGTTCATCGGAACAAGGCAAGCCTTGAAACTATGCGGACAAGACTGAACGGTAATTGACTAGAATATGATCGAGGAACAGATTGTCAAATACCCAGTCATGCCCCAGGGATCGAGCGATCAAGGTGTCGGTCCACACTTTGACGGCGGATTCCTGACATTCGTGAGTCTTGTGTAACATTCCTATACTATTACTCACCTGCCCAATAGCTTTTGCAAGCGTCCCCGCATCCAGGGCTCCAAGCTCAAAACGCACGCGGTGACTGGGTCCCGGCCCCACCTCGTCCACGCACACTGGTCGTCAACACTGGCAAGGCACTCGAGATCGCCACCAGGGGATTAGCTCGTGCTACCAGCCATCGAGTTTTGGCGCCCAAGGAGCCAAAAACTGAGGCTAACGGGTCAAGCAAGGTCAACGGAACGAATGGAATAGCAAAAAAGTTCAGTTGGGCCACGGACGGTGTGAGCGACCACCCGACTGGGGCGAGGTACAGCATCCCTTTTTTCCAGAGCATATCCCAGGATGTGCGTGTTGCGGAGAACGTCTTGGACTGTGAGTATGATATGTCTACCTTGGGTCGGGGCACTAAACTTTGGCAATGCTTGCAGTTCCGCAAGACGTTCTGGATCTGTTAAAGGATCGTGACGGCAATATCACATCAGAATGTAAGCTGTTTCTAGTGTGCGGGGGACTTACCTTTGAACCAATGGCGTCCAAACAGCTGTGAATTTTTCCGAGTATGACCGAGGGCAGCCATCAGGATATGCTCAGCTCGTCGGGAGAATAAAGGTATAGCGTCCTACCCAGTGCTGAACTTGACCCATCCCTCACCTCCTGCTGCAGAGCCATCCAGACGTGGGCGAAAGACACTACCCCGAGATATTCAAGGAAATATTCCCGAGTGGTGTTCCTGCCCGAGCATAGCTAGTGATCGGTCGCCTTGTAGGAGTTGGCCGTTTGGAGGTAGATTTCTAAATATCTGTCGATTGAAGTTAAATGCACTGGTATACAAACTGCATCGAAAGCGGGCAGACTATGGGAGCAACCCTATAGGATTAAACGAGAAGAACTGCGTTGATACATCCGTCGTTTTCCTATTATGCAAATTGTTAGTGAATCTACTTGTCAAGTGGAACAAGTACTCACAGGATTGTTCGTAACTTGAGCGTACTTTCCGAATACTGTATGCGTATAGTCATGAGCATTTTTAATCGTTAGAGGTTAACGAACTGGATGGAACCCACCGACTTTTCCACCAGTAGTAACCATGCCAAGCTCAGAGACGTTGACCTCAATGACCGTGCCTTTGGTCATAACGCCAAGTTGGGTGTACATCGGCGACTGTGGGTTCTTCTTTACACCGAGAATTGCCAACTGGAACGTCGCTTTCAGGTCGGCTGTACCAACTATAAGAAATACAGCCAGATATGTTGGAAACCGGTGGACTCACGATGTGTAACGTTCGCCTTCTTATACCTCAGCGCCATCGGCCTCACAAACCTCTCCATCTTCACGGGCTTGCGCGTGAAGCCCTCTCCAACAAAGGTCGCTTTCGTGACCATCCGTTTCCACGCCTTGCTTTTACTCTTTCCGGTCCTCATCACCTTGAACATCTCATCCTCGGCAATTCCGCGAACTTTGGGCAGCGGCACGGCATACTTGGCCGCCTTGTCCTTTCGCTTCTGTTTGAGAGCTGAAGAGAGAGCTTTTGCATCCTTTTGATCCTCTCGGTCGAGTAGGTAGGTGGGTAAGGCGCCGTCGGGACCAGCGGCGTTGTCGGCTTGCTTGACATTGCGCTCGTCGTGGGCCTTGAGCGTCTTCTTGAGTTGAACCTTTTGGGCATGGCGGCGAGCATGCAGTAGCTTCGCCTTTATACCGAACATTTTCTGAGCGGTCGCAGAGGATTTGTGGGCCTCGCGCGCCGTACGCTTTCGCCTGAGCGGTGATAGTTATTGCGGATCGTGGTAATAAACCTCGACAAAGACTCACTTCTTCTCCTCATGGTCAAGTCGTCGACCATGCCTCTTAATGTGCTCCTCGATATATTCGTTCTATTACAGTGTCAATCAAAGCATTCACCCAGCCCCACCGGTACTGACCTGAGGCATGGTGAAGAGCTAGAATTTCATTTCCAATTGATCACTTTCCTGCAAGCGCCGATATTGGTCATTGCCACGTGACGCGACG
Organism: Ceratobasidium sp. 394; assembly: GCA_019616325.1. Lineage (NCBI taxonomy): Eukaryota > Fungi > Basidiomycota > Agaricomycetes > Cantharellales > Ceratobasidiaceae > Ceratobasidium > Ceratobasidium sp. 394. The sequence goes on along the minus strand of WSTG01000033.1, from coordinate 6,022 downwards.
TGTCGCTCAAATCCTATGGCACTCTTCGACCAGCAGCAATCTCAATACGGAGGCGGGTACTATGCCCAACAACCTGACCTCCAGTTCTATTCGGGCTCTCCTGGGATGGACCCCTCGGCGGGGTTTTATCCTGGTGCAAGACCAAGTCTCGAGGGAAACGTCGCTCCTGGAGCTGGTCCGGGTGGTGGAGCACCCAATTTTGGAGGAAATATACAGCCTGCTGGAGGATGGTTAAGCGCGTTTGGGACAGGAGGGTTTGAAGGGGAACCACCGTTGCTGGAAGGTATGAATTTATCTTGAGCTATGTTTAGCCTGGGCTAACTGGTGTGTAGAGCTTGGCGTGAATCTTTCACACGTCCGTGCTAAATCTCTAGCGGTCCTCAACCCTCTTGGCAAAGTAGACGAACATATAATGGACGACGCAGACCTCGCAGGACCACTCATTATTCTCCTCTGCCTCGCCACATTTCTCCTGATGGTACGTCCCACTAACGTGGCCTAACACGTCTTAACTTATGACCTATCAGTCTGGCCGTCCTCAATTTGGGTATATCTACGGTGTAGCAGTATTTGGCGCTGGCTCGCTTTATACTCTCCTCAATCTAATGTCTGAATCCGGGATCGACGCGTACCGTGTCGCGAGCGTCCTGGGATATTGCCTTCTACCAATGGTTGGCGTCGGTGCACTCAGTGTGGGCCTCGTCCTCGAGTAAGTTCTTCAACTCATTGCCCGTTTTCCCTAAAGTTTGAACTAACCCACGCTCACCAACAGCGGCACACTAGGGTACCTTCTTTCAGTTCTCTCCGTGATCTGGTGCACATATGCAGCATCAGGGATCTTTGTCGCTGTCCTTCGTATGTCCGACCAACGACTATTAGTGGCATATCCCGTCGGCCTGCTGTATGGTTGCTTCGCCTTATTCTCAGTATTCAACGTCACAGGAGCCAAGTAAAATACGCGTTCCTTGTCACGACCAGTAGGATTCGGAGAGGGGAATAGACAGTAGTATTATACGGGGTCGGTTCGTTTTGTCTTGTATTAGCTGTGAGTTGTCCCATAGATTCGTTATGCATGACTAGTATCATATCTGAACATCCGGAGCACACACGAGACCTATCAAAGAATACACGTATACTCGCGAACCGTTATCGTTGCAAGCTCGATACGTATGGTGTATGGACTGATCGCGAATTGGGTTAGCTAGAACATCCTGGTTACACTAAGTTACCCCAGTCTGAAGTACAGTCAAGCCCACCTATAGGAATACACCGTGAGTGCAGTATCCTATCTTACTTGTGCGAGGCTAGGTCTTTGCCGGTGGGAAACCCAGCTGGTTACATGACAGAATTTTTATTTCGATTATTTTTCATCCAAGCTGAGTAGGGGTTTCTCCTTTCAGCCACGTCCACGCTCAAGGCGGGGCCCGCACTCAAGCCATCGGCATTAAAGGTCTACAGCCTGTAATGGCCGGGCGGTGACAGTGGATCGAATGGCTACCAGGGGCGGAACGTTAACATCCAACGGGTGCCTCGGCAAACTAACTCACTGCATAATTCATTGGCTCTTGGCCCAGTTGGTTTCGTCCCCACTTACAACGCCGCAGTCCGGTAATTTCGGGGAGGGGTCTTCAACTGTCACTCTGCGTACTTCGCCATCTCGGGGATGTTGTCATGTGCACTGGCTTGAACGACGCCCCATATTGGGGGAGCTCCTCGACTGAAGCGACGCTTTTACCGCCCATACCGGTGCACACATTTCCAGTTTACGTTACGACCGCATCGATAGTGGTAGGCACGAATTTCCCACCAAGTTAGCCAGTTTGAGCGCTCATTCCTTGGCGGTCGTTCTATATTTAGACCCAATCGATTATTTTACTGTTTGAATGAAACCTCCACTCATCGCAAATATACAGACTCACAGTGCCCTTGCCCGAGGATCCTATCACATGGTCGTGGGCACACATGATCGTCCCGTGTGAATGAGTAAGTAATTTAAATAATTCGTTCATCTGAACACCGCATCGAGTAAATCCTTTTACCATACACAGAGGTTCCCGAGTTCAGACGCCCAAATGACCGAGGAATCCGCTCGATTTGGGTTTGGCGTGGCTTCTTTCGCGCGAGAATTAGTGCTATGCTGGGAACACTTCAGTCTTTCACGCGAGTTTGCTCTGGGCAACGGGACAACAGGGCCGGATTCTACTTGTTGGGCTATGTCTTTGGCGCATGGCACGCGTGGCACATTGGCCGAGAAGGACCAGCCTCCCCGAAAAGTAAGATATTCAATTTGTCGATTTTGTCGTATAAAAGGGCAGGCACTCGACGGTTTGGAGGCATCAACAGCTTCGACAAGATGCGTTTCTCTACTATTCTATCCACCGTCGCTCTTGGGCTTGGCGCGGTCGTGTCTGCTCAGCGAAAGTGTGGGTCTGAGCTCAGGTCAGTACGCTTCCGCCTGCCCCGCCCTTGCTCTATTGACCGTCGACAACTACTACAGCGCCGAGAAGATTGCAGCAGCCGAGGCCCATTTCTCGGCCAACAAGGTAGAGGCATCCGCCCTCGAGCTCGAGGAAGCCAAAACCTCTGGGAAGAAGACAGTGCTCAAGGTCTACTGGCACGTCATCAGTGCTGGCAAATGTGAGTCCCACTCCTGGCCTAGGCAGTGCGCCGAGCTGAGCCATTGTCCTGCAGCTATCAAGCAGGGCAACGTGCCCGACTCGCAGATCAAGGCGAACATTGCTCAAACCAACAAGGATTATTCCAAGACTGGAATTTCGCTGAAGCTGGTCAAGATTACTCGCACCGTTAACCCGTAAGCACTACACGACTTTTGCAGACGCTGATCTCTGGCTAACCTCCACAAACAGGCTTTGGTTCGTAAACGCGACGGCTGAAACCCCTGAGCAAGCTGCGATGAAAAAGGCTCTGCGCAAGGGAGGTCCAGCTGACATCAACGTCTACACCGTCGGGTTCGAGGGCGGCCCTACTCCAGACTTGCTTGGGTATGCTACGTTCCCAAAGGACTATGCGGGCGCTCCGCTAGACGATGGCGTCGTGATCAAGTATTCGACTTTGCCTGGCGGGTCCGCGGTGCCGTACAACCAGGGCAAGACCTTTACGCACGAGCTTGGACACTGGTTGGGCTTGTACCATCCGTTCCAAGGCGATTCGTGCGATGGACCCGGAGACTACGTGAATGATACCCCACCGGAGCTGTCGGCCGCTTCCGGATGTGACTATGGGCGCGACACATGCCCCGGAGGTGGAAAGGATCCGTGAGTGCACTTGCATGCTTCCTTAGACTAGTTGACTGAAGGTTGCGGTGCTAGGATCCACAACTTTATGGACTACTCTGATGACTCGTGCCTCAACCAGGTCAGTACATTGTTCCTTGGGGCGAATCCGAATCTCATACTCACGTCTTTTCTAGTTCACTCCGGGTCAGGTCAAGCGCCTCAAGTACCAGATTAGGACCTACCGTGGCGTCAAGTGCGTCTAAGTCGGAGCTGTTTATTGGACTTTCATGAGTGTATCTTTGGTTACGGCGGGTGTGTATAATGGACAGTCGATTGGGATATCTTTCCTAGTTGTTGGGCTTGCAAATTGCTCTCGAGTCGAATATGTTAGTACGCATTTCCTGGTCAGCGAAAAGTGAGTGTATGCGTTTTGGAGCTAGGTGCCAAACATAAGCAAACTTCCATGCGACCCATGAGCGAAATCAAAATCAATGTTACATAGTACAACGAGTGAAAAAGAGACACATAAAAGAGTACAGCATAGTAGGATAGCATATTAATACAAACCCCTTTTTCAGGTAAAACCCAAGGTAAAGTCCGTGACCAGAGCCAGTAGAAAGCTTTTGTACAAATCCGAATCCAAACTAAACCCTCATCTCAATGACCCCGTTCAGCGAGTTCCTTGCGCGGCGCCTAGCTTGCTTTTGCTTCCTCCTATCCTCGGACGTAGCCATGTTCACGACATTGCCCGATTTTGCGCACGGGGTGGCTACTCCGTCCATTTCCTCCAACAAAGTTCGCTTCTTGCCAGCCAGCATCGGGTAATTCTCCTTGTCCTCTTGCTCTTCCCTACGAGGACGCTCGATAGTGGCTGGGCACGACCAAGCATGTACCTTGGCCCCGTTTCCATCCGCCACGGTCTTGGGCGTGACATCCCCCGCCTCCAGATCGAGTTCAAGCTCGATTTCGAGCATATCCAACATATCCATGTCTTCCACGTCGCAAGCGTTGGACTGTACGAGTAGACGAGCAATCCGGCAGGCAGTCTCGTCGTGCTCGACAGACGGAGCAACCAGGTGATCAAGGCGCGGAGGAGTGTGGCAAGGCGAAGCCCCAATGGGCGGAGTGGGCGGGCGGACGTAGTCTTTGCTGATGATGGTGGCACAAAGGTGGTGCAAGACTTGATTTTGCTCCGAGAGGTGGACCAGTTTAGCAGGGTCCTCGCCGAGATCGAGGTGGTCTTCATCCTCCGGAGGTGTGAAGAGAGGGGAACGCGGTGGAGTAGTCAAGACAAAGTTGCGAGATTTGGGACAAATAAGAACATCGAGGAGTCGCTTGTGAAGATAGTAAAGCGCACGAGTCGGGTAACCATTGGCGTCAAGGTGGAACATTGGGTTCGTAAACTGAAACGACTTGTCGGCGGCTGTCGGCGCTGCGGTTTTGACTGCACGCCGAGTAGGAGTAGCCATAGGAGACTCGTCCTCGGTGAAGGTGCGGTAGGTGTTGAGACGAGGCTCGCTGCGAGTAAACATGATAGGTAACCGGAGATCTCAGGCGGGTTGCTGGGGGATAGCGGCAGGTATCTATATGGGGTAAGGTCAGACACCGGCACAAGTATGCGGCTGAAAAGGGAAAATCTGCTCACCTTGTTATGGAAGGCAAAGTGGGAGTGCAGAGTCCCGGTCCTACCCTCCTATACTTATAGAACGGTGTGCAGCCCAGCGTTGGGCCCACACAACGCCCAACTTGCCCTGAAATCGTTCATTGTCGGCGTGGAAAGCCTCAGCAGGCCCATGCAACCTCGAGGCGCCACACCGGAAGTCGCGAAGTCATTACGGCCCAAGTGACATATCACATCAAACTTGGGCCGGGCGGGGTTTGTTTGCTCATAGCGACACCATCACGTGGCCTGCAATCAACTCCAAAAGGCTCAAGATATAATTTCAACGAGTGCATATACAGTTATGAATATAGAAAGCAAGAGACATCACCTGAGAATATACATAGAAAAAAGAGGTGTGCTACCAATCTTCGTTTAGCAGAGGACTCGTGCCCACATTCCTCCCCTCGAGTGAACGTTTGGGTACCGTCATCACTGGCCCAGGTGGGGGCTGAGTTCGAATAGTACGCTTGGGTCGGATGGTAGCATTGTGACGTGCGCTAAGCGTGTTTAGTTCGACTGGTTGCTCCGAGAGATCAGATGCGCTGGAACCGGGTCGGGGAGTCAGAGTGCCACCGGCAATTGAGTCAAACGAGAGCTGTTGGATGGTATCGGGTAGAGGAATGGACGAGAAGATTGACGAAAGTGTACCAGTGTTTTTCGATGGCGAAACAGACAACTGGGAATTGTAAAGGGAGAAAAGTTGAGCGGATGTCGATAGTCCGGGTGAGAACAACAAGGGAGAACTGGATGCGAATGGCGATGTCACACTCCGCGGCATCGTTCGCGCGTGGGCGCCAGGTTTTCGCGGAGAAATAGTCGGCGGGGGAAAGAAGGATAGTTCGGATGCAGGCACGTGTTGGATTGTGGGTGCGTCTGGGGCGGCAGTGGGGCTGGAGGCGTCGTCAGCACTTGCAGACGTCTCCGAGGAAAGCTCAGCATTGTGTTCTTGGTTGGGCGTACGAAGATCTATGAGGTTGGAGCTGTAGCCGAGTTTAAGGTTGGCAGTGAGAGGGATGTAGAGGACCGAGCGGAGGTGAATAGAGTCTGCTGCCCAGAGCTTGTTGACCCGGCGAATGTCGGCAAGCGAGACGCCATAACGGAGAGCAACCCCAGCAAGAGAATC
>WSTG01000032.1:0-47028 GCA_019616325.1 Ceratobasidium sp. 394 | reverse complement strand
CCGAGGGTCATGTGACCCTCGGATAGGATGACAGCGTGGACGTCTTTGAGTTTCCGAGTTCCGAGGGCGAGGGCCCTTGCCTACGCTCGCCGCCAACACTACCGCCAAGCGTTGTGCCCGCCGGTAACGTATTCTAATTTCATCTTTTAGTGACCGTTGTTCGATAATACAAGTTGTACTCACTTGTCGTTCATTCCAATCTCTTGCAGTCCAGGGGTTTTCATATAACCGTGTCGTCTCGTCGGCATTATAATGTATCTCTGGTGCGTATGCCATCTTGCCGGCAAATCGTGGGCATCCAAACATGAAATCGGCTGTATCTTGCAGATCTCGCCAAAAAAAAGTAACCTTATCCTTCGAATCCGTATCCGGCAGAACGATATCCTCCGAATTCCATTCTGGTCCGCCAAACTCCTTCATTTCATTTCGAATCTTCTTGAACAGCGCTTTTGCCGACTTGAACGAGTATTTCGCACCACGGTACTAACCATATAGGTCAGTTTTGTGTGCTATCAAGTGAAAATTTACTCACTCTTTCAGTCTTTAATAACTTGTTAGCACTCCTCTGCGATATCTTTGTTGTCGCCAACCACCTGACAGTTTCCCATTCGTCCTTCGACCCCCACATCGCCCATTCGTTCCCTCCACGGAGTGTGTTGTTCTTTACACGCTCGGCCTCCCACCTCGTCTGCCCCATTCCGTAAGTCTGACCAGCAGTAGGATGCTGATAAATGACTCGATTCTTGCTGACTCTCCGGGTGTAGGGCTGGCCCGAGGCCAGACGATGTCGGGTGTCATTGACCGGTTCTGGTTCGGCTCGTACTTGTTGTGGTGTGGCCTGGACTAATTCTGGTTCGATTTGTGGGGGTATATGTGTTATGTCCATATTTAGCTGCTGGGCTATACAACTGGCTCGTAAGCAAAGCTCTCAGCATATATGGCGATGTAGACTAACCAAAGTTGTACTCGACTCCGCTTCCGTTTTCAGCCCAGGGGTTTAGTAGAAGGTCTGAATCGAACGGGCCACTGAACACGAGGCCACTTGAGCCATATTGGCTACAGTCAAACGAGAGCAAAGGGTCGGTGGGTTCGGTAACGTAGGAATCGAGAGTGGGAGCTGGGTGAGTGATTGATCCAGACTCGTTGGGAAACGTAGAAGTTGGCTGATAATATGTAGCATTTGTCTCAGTAGAGAACCGCGTGTCTTGGTTTGTTTGGGACAAAGAGGGGTCGGGTGCATGAGTTGGGTGGGGTTCTGTACACGAACGTGCATCAAAAGCTAAATCCAAATATGTACATTTCGTAAGTGACTTTTCGGCATGATCTATACTAAATAATACTAACCTTGGGCTTGTAGTAGTTCGTTGTAATCTGTTCGCAACATGATTCTTTGACCCCGACATTGCTGCGGTCCTCGCTGAGTGTGCGTGAGGGTGCCAGATATGGCCCGAAATGTTTTGTAACATTTTACGCATATATAAGGATGTGTACCAATTGGTGGTAAGTGAGTGGTATAAACTGGCATTGGGAAGAGGTGGAGACGGGAGGGGGGGAGGATTCAGCTAACGATGTCCATGCAACTCAGAACACTTGCATATCTTTGCACCGACCTCCGACAAGTCTCGCAACATGTTTTACGATTGAAAACCGAGTTTACGGTATTTCATATCTTTGAGTCAAGCAGATGTCGGCTACGAATTAGGAGCCTGCTAAGCCACTTTGGATTGCTCCTCGTCCGGCGATTTATTTTTTCTCCCTCCGCCTACGACTCGGCCTCTGTCTTGCACGGATACTCCCAACCACCACCATCCTCTCTTGTACAATGCTGTACAACGGCACCACCGTTGCATCAACCTTACGCGACACCAAAACGTCCTCAAACATTCAACCGGGCACTGGACACCGGGGGTGCCATTGGCCCGAATGCTGCGGCACACCAGTTGTGCTTAACCCCATGACGGCAGCAAAGCTATAAAATCGACAATCCAGCACCAAGACATCCCACAGCTCGCCTTGCCTTTACATTTGCTCACTTTACTAGTGTACTTGCCAGTCAATCGCACCATCCCTCTCCGTTTTCTTACTATTCGATCGTAAGTACTTATCCCAGCTCTTAAATACACGCTAAGTCGCTAAGTATTTGTATACTACATTACAGAATACATTCGACAATGCCTTGCCAAGGCCGCACCCAGCCCTCCGTCCTCTCCAGGCCTCCACGTGAGTCACGGGAGCAGCGCCGTCGGGCCAAAGCGCATAGAGCTGGACTCCCCATCCAAAACACCGCTCCCTCGACTCCCGCCAACGCCCCTGCAGCTACCTTAGCATCCACCCGTACACGTCGCCCCATACCTGAGGTTGGATACACCGTAGACAAGGATGGCTACCATGTCAAGCCTGTAGAGCGTAAGCCAAAAAAATCACAGCCTACCCGACCGGTTGCATATCTCCCAGGACAAGAAGGTTAGATTTTAGTTACAACGTATGCTTGATTGATATAGTTGCTGATGTATTGTACCAACATACAGACATCCCTCGCTCGGATTCGGAATCCGACACAGAATCTAACAATGGTGACTTGGACATGCTAACGACTTTCCACCCTGCTCCCACCTCACCCAACAACCGCATCGAACACCCCTTCAACATTGAGGATGAATTTGAACTAGTAGACGAAGACGCAGAAGGCGAAGATGAGGATATTGAAATGGACAGTGAGTTATTTGGGACGCAGTAAACGTTAGCGCATACAATATTAACCACGCGCATACAGATTGCAAAAGCTTTGCCCTCCCAAACCAGTTTTCCTACCCACTCCCTCAACATCCATTCTCCGACCCTTCATCTAGTACTGAGAGTAACAACTGTTGTGCGTATATAGCACAAATTAATATACAGAAAGTTCGATGCTCATTTTTTCACATTTGTTCTGCAGCGTATCAGCATATGGATCTTCTTCATGGCGTGAGCCCGGAAGAGATCCACTTGCTCCTTGGCGGACTCGACACCCAACCAGTCGCGATCGAGCCACATGCAAGTGGATGGCCATCTGGATACAACGACTGGCAGTTGGGGACTAACAACTTGCCCTCTGTCCGCCCCCTCGGTGCTTCTTCCGACCTCGCCAGTTCAAGTGGAGTGAACGAAGGGTGTATAAATGATCCATTCACCATGCACCAAATGAACTTGGTGGTGAACGACCTTGCACAGCCACAACCGCATCCCAATCTCCTCACACAACCTGGCCATGTCTTGCCCGCTTCTCGCCCGCTTCACAACAGCCTCGCATCCCAGTCGCACACACAGTCCCTAATCGTACAATCCCTGCCCTCGTCTCCATCACCCTCTGTGTTTGCTCTGCCACGCCCTCGATCCACACCCTCCTCTCACTCTGAACCGATCCACTGCCCGTCTCCCCACGTGCCCACACACAAGTCTGCTGGTGTACATCGGTCATCGACTCCGGCCTTGGGCTCTCGACTCTCCCACCCCACCTCACGCCTCAGCACTCGAGAGCTAGTCACCCAGGTGCGTGCCCAAGCTCGTGTCCCACATCTACCCCCGCCGCTTGCATCTACTGGTCCTCTGGCTCAGCCTCGACCCGACTCACCAAGGCCGCTTCGCCCTGCTCCTCTCCAGGAGCTGCTTGAGACGAACATACACAGCCACGCAGCAGAGATTAGCCCACACGATCCACACGAGGACTCCGACGACGAGTCATATCCGACAACGTCTATCAACTTTGAGGATACGGACATCGGATTAACGGATTCATTGTCCGGTGGGCCACACGAACGGGCAGTTCTGGCCCGCTCTCAGGCAACTCGATGGCCAAATATCCATGTCCAAGAGCAACCTGCAGAGTCCCGGCGCATTCCCACTCTCCTGGAAATCGAGGCAAATGCTCGAAGACTGTACCTCCAGAGCCGTCGTAGGAACCGAAGCGGGCGGGCAATCAAGGAACCAATCCGCAACCGTCACATACTCCCCGCCAGCGCGCTGACTGCGGACCAACCAGAAGTTATGCCACCAATGGAATACCACGTACTGAACAATGTTTGGTGCATCAACCCCTGGCCCGAGGATCGAACGGCATACCTTCGGGATGCACGAGCATACGCAGAGAAGATAACCAACATTTCCGAGGATGAGGTCTTTACTCGGAAATTCCTAGATACCGTAAGTACAGCCATATTCTTCTTTTGTCTTATATTCACCCATTTGCTGTTTCCAGGTTTTCTATCGAACATCGACCAACCGTGGTAGCTCACTCACGAAGATTCAATGCATGATGGAGTACACATTCAAAGTCTCCAATGGGGACCGGAATGCGATTGCCAAGCTCATGCACAAGAGCCTGTTCCTCTACAGCTCCGTTGACCGGGTAAGTACAAATACACAATCATTTAACTGGGATTTTAATTATTTGTTTAGAATCCAGATGATCATTTCCGTGTCGGTGCTCTTGGCGATGCAATCGAAATTATCTTATTCAAAACACCAAAACCGGTTGGCGTCCCGTTCCTGCACAACTTCGCCGAGCTCGACGACCCAGTTAAGTGCGCTGCCTGGCATCGAAAGACGAAGGACAAGACCGCGCGTCGAGGAGTACCACCCGGCCTGATCGCCCTTGCTGCAACACAGGTATGTGATTCGTTAGAAACGGTGTAGGCAAGAAATTGACAAACTTACTTTTATTTACTAGATGTACTGGGCACTCGAGAAGATGTACTTAGGGACGTCGCTGCACTTCGATGAGCAGCACTACCGATTGGTCTGGAACCGTTATTTCCGAGACCTGCTCAAGCTTCCGCACCTCGGAGATCTGCGCATGAAGCTGCTGCATCGGCTCCAGTAAGTCAACAAGCTTTGTGTATTGTGGCAAACCTAACAAATTCTGCATTAAACAGGGACTACTACGTGGATCATTTCTGCGCCGAAGAGCAAGAGTACGACTCGGATTCGGACGAAGAGGGCTTCGTTCGCTTCCCCGCGTGGTAAAGGCGCATATACGTACATTTCGGTTTATTCTTCACGTTTCAATCGCACCGTGCTAATACCTCGTGCAATCCGCTCTTTTGTTTCTTTCTTTCATGCCCGATGTGTACTTGTGCTGGTTCACAAACTCGTCGCTCATTTGTTTCTATTTCATTCCTCTCTCGTGTTTTAGCTCAAAATCGTATCGTTCTTGTTTACATAGCCCGTATCGTGCACTTATCGCTAGGTCAAAACGTGCAAGCTACGCTTACCTGCCCAAATGAACGAGATTAAAGCGCACGTCGATCACAATTGACGTGATCGACGACGTCAGAAATGCGGGTCATTGTCAGCGCCACGGTCGACCAGCAGTGCCTGATCCACGAGGGAGACGCACCGTTGGTTCGTTGTCGGAAATTCGATGGACGAACGCCGACCTGAACATCCGGAATGCGAGCTGCGCCGGGCTGCGATCACGGCGGAAGTCCAGGACCGGCTCGGAAACGCCACCAAGCGGTGACAAATTGCAAGCCCAAACGGGCTGAGACCCTGGCCTCTCGTCGAGCACCGTCGAGCACTCGCTGGTCCTACCTATCGGGGGACCTTTTCGACTTGCCCCGTCCGCCTCGACGTGTCTATTGGGACCTAGTTGGCGGGGGGGCATTTTCCTGATGAACCCTCAGTCGCCCTCTCTTGTCATCTGGGGACCGAGTCCACTGTGTAGCCTCGGTGTGGCTGTTTCTCCCTCCCGCAAGGGGGCTTATGGGATGCCCTTCCTAGAGCGGCACACGCCAAAGGCCAGATGGGGCCAGATGGGGGCGAGTTGGGCTCGTGGTTTGGGAATCTGGCCACGGCAATGCAGCCTGCGTTCCCCGATGTTGCCAGTGACCAAGCTGAGCGTAAGCTTGCACTGCACTGTGGCCACGGACCGGCAGCAACTCATGGCCCCAAGATCAGTATGGATACATTAAATTGGTGGGAGGTACGTACCGCTCTAATGCATATGGCTGATAATGGACTCTTTATACCGACTCTGACGGGATCTAGGTCTTCAATATGCACTTGCATATCATCACGCAGACGGTGCGTGCTTTGATTTGAATCTTGCGCCTGGTGGCTCTGTCGAACAACTCTCCTCGCAATATGAGTTGGCCATGATGCATATGCAATCACTGGTGTCGTTTGAAACGGCCAGGTGTCGTATTTGTTTTAGCGGCGTTGGATGAAACCTGGGGGTGGCAATGGCGCCATTTGTGGGACAACCAGTATTGAATAGTATCAAATACTTTGGGTTAATTATTGATTAGATAACAGCTTTAACGAATAGTAATTTAAGGCCAATAGATGGTCACGTGAACTGATCTCTGATTAAGATTAGATTACAGATTATTATCGAACATGTATTGAATACTACTTTGGACAGCACTACTGTCTCCAGTGCGATTAACGGCTGGGCGCAGTCTCTCGGAAATTCGGCCGTTCGTAGTGCCGAATCCCCCATCGGTGTACGAAGCGCCAGCCACTGTTCCTTGTAACAGATGCCAGGCTTCCTGAAACGGACGAGCTTGGTTCCAGGCAACGACATAGCAGCCCAGAGGAAAGCACCGGAGGACCCTGAGCGCTACCATAAATCTGGGTGTGATCGTGGCCGGCTCGCCCAATCTTCCTCACCACCATGCCTGCGTTTCACAGTGCCGAGCAACGCAGCAGTCCCTCGACCACAGTGAGTGTTTTGCGGAGGTGGAGGTCTTGTGACTAACTTGCCCTGTTGTGCAAGGCATGGAGGGGTCGCTGGGCTGCGGTTCGATGTATGAATATGCCCAAGGACCGCTCGTGTGCGAATTGCCCCGTTATCGTGGAAGTCTCATTACCAGAAGGGTGGTATCCCAGGTATGGAATTGTGATAGGCCCCCCCGAACCAGGAGCCGAGTCCGAGGGCGCAAATAGTGTAGAATCAATCGAGGTAAACACGACATACCATTCTCGACCCAATACTCACTTGATCTATCCAGACTCTGAGCGTTCAACATGAGCGTGATACTCTACATCTCGATGGTGCCCTCCCACCCATTGCTGTCTTGGAGGTCGAGGATGCTGGAGTAGACGATGATGAAGATCGTGAATGGGAGGGTGAGGGCGACGAAGGTGATGGTGAGGGTGACGAAGAAGGCGATGACGAGGGCGAGATAGACGAACTTATGTTTGATACCAGTGATTGAGCGGCACTTCTTTATGATAATTGTCTCGTTTTTACTCTTCATTTTCTGTTTGACCGGTTCTTGTATGCTACATGACGAAGACTGACACCTCCACGTAAAAATAGCAGCGGCATATATCTCGGAGTAATGGTGGTAGTCATGGGTTCAGCAATACCCGACATGGGGTTAGCACACGTCAAGAATATAGGTGTATATATGCGCGTGATTATATCATGCCAGGCTCTAGACACATAGGAAAACCCAGCCGGAACTGCTACAGTTTGACTATCAGCTAATCCATCATGCTTGGCTTCATCCGCTTTCATTCCTTTCTCATAGCAGGTCCCTGGGGCCTCGACAGCAGCAATACATTTGTTATTCAAGAACCGTGTATTTGAAGTCAGAATATTTCTTCATTGAATCTGCTTTCGTGGTAGAACCTCAATCGTGGACCACAAGCACCTTTTCCCAGTTTTGTGCACCCCCGCACAACCCAAAGGTGAACCAGGGTCGTCCCTGAAATGTTTTTTAAGTACTTCACGCTAAGACCCAACTGCAAGCGCCTGATAGTTTTTCTTTTTGATTTGTCTCATATATGCTGGGTCGTACCCCAGTCGATAAGGCCGCATCACTGTCTCAGCTCTACGCGACAGGTTGCGAGAAGGGGATATCGAGTGGCGATTAGGTACAGGCATAACATATAATCATGATTCACAGTGAGATCATACGATATGTCCTTCATGGCCACTCTCTGTGCGTGCATAATAGACTGTAGGCGTCAGAACTCTACCTGAAGCTTGGAGTTTGGTCTGCACCCAGAGTGCGGATCTTGGAATTGGTAGGTATGGCATGAGTATAATATAGCGCCCGCGGGAAGCTAAGGATAAAAAAAAAAAAAAGAAACCTCAAGTAAGGCATGTGCTGGAAACCCGCACCCCGCGCGGAAAACTCGAAGCCAGAAAGAAATCCGTACATAGAACCTGCGGATACCAAAAACCGCACCTGGAGCGGAAAAACCACAGTCAGACGAAAAGTCTGCATATAGGCAGTGCGGATATCAAAAACAGCATATCCGGGGCGCGCGGGAATCCGCAGCCAGAAAAGGAATCCGCACACAGAGGGTGCAGACACCGAAGTGACCGCAGTTGGCAGTGTGCACGGAAATCCGCTCCTGGTATGCGGCTTTTGAGGGATCTGCAGGCAGGATGTGGACTCACCGCAGGCCTAGGGTCCACAGTGAGAGTGTGATGAAACGCCGCTATTAATCAACGTAACTACATGCAAGGAAAGCTGATCCGCCCATACCATCGGGGAGATCCTGTGGCGCGGCATCCGGCGGAAATCGTAACCACTTCCAAGGATCGCAGCGCGGCTGGTAGTTAGATTCCTGGGGCTTAGTACACTATCCATGCATTGTACATATCTACTTTCTCCTCTCTTTTCTTTCAAATGTCCAGAGCTTCGCGTTGAGCTTGGTTGAACTCGAGACTGGCACTTCTCAATAGCCCGAGAAGTGCGTGCCATGGATTACATCACCGCTGTGTGCTGCCGATTAGGCTGAAGCTGAAACTAATTGAAATCCACTGATTTTCTTTTGCTCTGTAACAGTATCTATACTACATGCCAAAACGTCATATATGCACATAACGGAATCTCGAACTCTCCAACAGACTGATCCACGTATCAATGCAAAAGCCGACCATTAGCATTATTGCCCTCGATGGAGTGTTGCGTACACACCCGCTACAGGCGGTTCGTCCTTCCCGACTCAAGCATGTTTTGACTTAGACCTTTGCCAGTTAGCGGACAGCGTTTTCACGACGTGCCGAAAAGAATCCCGCTTCTTGAGAGCCTCTTTTTCCCTCCAAAGTTTCCTATGCAGCGAAATCTGGATAGATTGCTTGCGTGTTGGTCGCCGCTGTTTAAGCGGTAAAAACTATAGTTAATGCCGTGACGACACGACATGGATCGTACAACGAAGTGGCAACTCACAGCAGGAAGACCAAGAAGCTCGAGTGGGTTTGAAATGAACGTTTCAACATTGTGCAGTAGGTAAAGGCCACAATCATAACCATTCGGCTGTATAGGGACCTGGAGCAGCATAAAAATGATGTAAGCACTATTCGCTTGGAGTACTTACTGGCAGATGCCTGTCCTCAATAAGTCCGCCACTGAGCTTTGTAGTTTTGGTTTCTATACGCTTCCCGCGTCTCTCCTGGGCCTCAGCTTGAAGATATGCCCGTAGAACTCGAACCACGTCTTCATGTTTTCCTCCGAGCGAATCCAACACCAAAATCCAGCATTTTTGTCTATGGGGTTATATCAGTCGGCTCCGCGCCCTGTTTGAATTGGAGCTTGTACTCACGAGCACCCGCTGGTATGTTGTTTGTCGTCAGACTCCTCATCCGTGGTGTCTATGTCGATGACATCATTGTCTGCTACAGTTGCACTCAGTGAGCTTGAGGCCAGGAGTGATCTAGCGCTCAGGAGCTCACCCGGTAAAGATCTTTGTGAGGCAGCACCTATGGTGGCTCCCATGCCGCGTGAGAGGGTTCCCCTAGCTCGTCGCTGAGCATTGGTTGGTGGCGCATGAAGAGCGTGCCTGGGGAAACACACGATAGCTAGGTACCAGTGGAATCTTAATTGTAATGCGTTCAGCTGGTATCCACATGCGATAAGCTGCCACGCACTTTTCATGGATCGGAACGATAATGAATTTCTTCTTGAAAAGGTCGAATTTTGACGTCCATCTCTTGACATCGTCGTAATTGCAGCCTCGGCCTTGGCCTTTAAGCTTTTCGAAGAAAAATGAATTAAAGACGTGAACTTGATGCGCAAGCTTAGGGTCCCGTGCACGCAAACCACCAAGCCATATTCTATACATAGAGTGAGTAACGTAGTGGAGGGGGGAACGCAATGTCACTCATCCATACTTCAGACCGAGCTCAACAAGCGTGTCGTTGAGCAATCCTCCTGGGTTTAAGCGACCCAAATCCATTCGATTGATTCTCAGTGCACCGCGTTCGCCTTCAGGGTACTCGAGCACCCTGTAAAACAAAATGGCGTCAAAATCGTTCAAAATCAAGCATTTTCACTCACGTCTTAAGGTTCTCTAG
The DNA here is from genome assembly GCA_019616325.1 of Ceratobasidium sp. 394. Taxonomy (NCBI): domain Eukaryota; kingdom Fungi; phylum Basidiomycota; class Agaricomycetes; order Cantharellales; family Ceratobasidiaceae; genus Ceratobasidium; species Ceratobasidium sp. 394. Next base: position 36,737 of record WSTG01000032.1, on the reverse strand, counting down.
ATGAGATTGCTCAGACGACCTGGTAGGAGAACTGCCATTCAATTTACTTGTTTCTTGGGATGCCAGGTTGGTTGCGGAGTGTCCAAGGCGGCGGGGGGGGGGGGGGGTTTGAACGAGAGCAAAGCAATAACTGACCGAGACTTATAACGTCTGACCCTGGGACTTGAGAAAATCTTTTGCTGGGCCCCGAAAGTAGCGAGCTTCAGACCAGGTCCTCGCACCCGCCGCTAAGAACGGATTTAGGTATCGTTGCACCAAGAGTAGAAATATAGTACTTTTACCTTGATACTCCAGCGTAACTTCTGGCCCGTTGACAGAGTAAGACCGTTCCATGCATGCAATGCCCTGGGGCCTCCTTGAGCCAGTTTTGTTCGTACTTGAGTTCCGGGTTGGGTATTGTCTCGTTGCATCGCTCTGATCTGGGTGGTTTCAAGTCTCAGTCAGTGAATCGAGGTAATAATCGTCACAAGGCTAACTGATATGGGAGAGTGGCACCGGTGATTTGGGCTGGGTTGTTACTGTAGCGGCCAGAGAAGAACCCCGCTGACGTAAAAGCGATGGGCGCTTCGCACGGTTTGGACATCTAGCTGGCCCTAGTAAGGTATCCCCCCCCCCCGAAAATGATGGCGCAGAAATTACAAAGATCTATATTTTTTTTTTCTGTTGTGGTCGCACTCAGACTCAAACGCCAATGTAAATTGGACTGACTGGTACCCTGCCTCGGGCTGTGCCTCATGACTCATGCTTCAAATACAGCCACCCTTGTAATTCCCATTACGTGCCTTGGTGCTCGTTCCAACTGAGGTTGATACTATTATGCCTAGGTGTATCCAACCTTCTCGGGTATTGACCGGGTGTTGTGTCAATTCCGGCGGATATGGGGACAATGAGGATCGGAAAACGGGGCGAGGGGGTTTGCTAACAGTCTGGTAGTGCATATGCTTGATTTTCAACCAATTCGACTAGTATTAGGCGAGATTTTCGACTTTTCATTCTGTCTCTGGATAGAGCAGACTTCTCGGCAGACAAATGCGCTTATGTAAGCATTGTCTGCGTGAAGCAAAGCCCATTGAACAACCGGGCAGTTTAAAAGTATATGCTAGTGTAGTATGGCAATATCTCGCTTGGCGTCAGGGAGCAGTTTAGAACAATCGGTTATCATTAACACAAGCGAGAATACTACATGACTACAATTAACGCGTCAGGGGCGGAGAAAAGTAAGGTGGGAAGTCGGGAGGTTGCCCATATGGACGAGCGCCGCCGCGAGAGCGGTCATAGCCACCTGGTGGGAAGGTAGGCAATGGTAGCCGTAAGCTGGAGGCTGCTGGATGGGGGGAAAGGGGGGTCGGGCATATGGATGGTAAGTGGGGTTGAGTGTGTGAAACTGCTGATTCGGCCCCGTGTGGTCGTGTGAATGCGGTGTTGTGTAGTACTCGGGTTGTGTGGCCGGCCCGATATATGTTGAATCGGCCGCAGCAGGCGTCAATTGGACTGGTTCGGATAGGGTGAGAAACAATGCACCCTGTGCGTCTAAGTCAGAGTCACTCACCAGCGGGAAGTGCCCACGCCGGGAAGTCGATGCAGCGGTGTTCCGTGGTGCCTGGGCCCGAGGCTCGTCTGAAAGCTGCGTTGCCTCGGCTGCGCGTTGTTTTGGAGGTTTGGTAGGGAGCGGTTCAAAGGAAATCGTGAGCGCGCCGAGCACCTCAGACAACTCCCGGCCGTAGGTTTCCCCCCAGCCCCATTTGTGTGCGATGATCCCCTCAAGTCGCTCATAGGTCAAAATTGGGCTGATTAGACGACAAGAGGTCGACTAGGGCATTGCTTAAGAGAGCAGAGGCTCCCCAAGCCACGCCGTCGTGGTTGTGCGTGCTCTCGCAAAGCCCGAAGAAAAGGCCGGCAATATGGTCTACGAAAACGCGATTTTGTTTATGCGGGAAGGGTTGAACATGTGGGAACTCACCACAAGCACAAAACGGGGCGACTCCAGGCGGATCTTGAATATATGCAAAATATTTGCGCTGTCGTTTCGCGGCTCCAGTCATCTGAAATACGCCAACGAAATGTTGACGCTAATCCATCAGGCCACAACGGTACGGCCATTAGCATTGCGGTCAGTAAACTCATATTGCCCGTGAGCCATCGGTTACTCACTTTGCCTTGCAGCAACCTGGTTCTCAAAAAATGGTTATTAAACACGACATGTTGTCCCAGTTCATTTGTTCTGCTGGATCTTGTGCAGGAGCACGGAAATCATTGGATTAAAGTAAGTACTTCATTGTTTGGTTCAATCCCGAGAAGTTGACTTAGCATTATAGACCGTGTATAGTGCTCAATGAGCAACGCCTCGTGGTCATGGCTGTCGGTTATATCCCCATGTGTTAAAGCACTGCGAGCGCCGGCCCGAGATTTGAACACCACCCTTGGTGGCTACATGGGGCGCAAACACACCTCGCCCAACACATCTATGGATATCCAGAAGATTATCAAGAGTTTAGATCGGCACGGTGTGTACAGAATTCAACTTGGCCGCACCTTGAACAACCAAGATGAGCCTGTCCCTGGTATCGAAACCCTGGGGCTAGTCAAGCTGTTAGATGGGTGCCCGAGCGGACTGGACAAGTCCAACAAGTTGCTCCGGTCTACGCGGAACCTGTTTAGCCAGCCCAGGATATCTGAGATGGCCTCCCACACCACGCTCCCCCGAAGTCCCCACAGGCGCCCGGCGCAGCGAACACAGAGGGTGACCAGCCTGCAGAGAACACTCAAAGCCAGCCCACAGAAACCGAGGACGCCGAGAGTGTAGCCGGCAGCGACGACGAGGCTGACAAGAGTGGAGAGGACGAGGGTGCACTAATAGAAGTGCTCAAAGCGCTGGAAGAAGGCATGGACGGTAGCGACGAGGAGTGGGTATCAAGCGATAGTAAACCTGAGATGTTCGAGGATGGAGAAACACCTCTTAGTCACGTGCCGAATCAAACAAGGACCCTGCGACTCCGTATAAAAGAAGCTCGGCCCCATGTTCGTTTGTCGTTTTCCTTCCACCACGCCTCGCCCTGTCTTTGCTCCATCCTCTGTGACGTTCGCCCCGACGTTCGGTGTACGCTTGTGTAGTTGCTCTCGCACGCACCGTCGGGGCAACGTTTGTGCTGGGTACGGCTGTTTTTATTCGTGAACTTCTCGTCGCCCAGTTGTTTTTCTCTGGAGCATTGCCGCTCTTTCCTGCTGGCCGTGTTGCACTGCTGATCATTGGGTATCCGGTGTACGCCTGTGCCGTTGCTCCCGCACGCACCGCCCAACGACTGACTCGGTGCGCAACTGGACTGGTCTAGCGTTGCCGTATAGTCTCACCCGTTTGGAGTTGTTGGTCGTTCGGCGCTAGGTGGACGCCTGTGCAGTTGCTCCCGCACGCACCGCCGTACGGCCAACTTTGCCTCGTTTGGCATGCTCCAGCGACTGGCCCCGGACGTCGAGGCGTACGCCCGTGCAGTTGCTCTCGCACGCACCGTCGCGGGGCCGCCGAACGCGCAGTCGTTCTCGAGCTTTGAGCCACCAAACAAGCGACCGACCGTGATCGGAGTTGCGATATATTGATTGCTTTGCAGGGGTTTATTCCTGCCCTTTCCTTTGTTTTGCCTCGCGCCCTGACAGGGATGTCTGTCTGGCAACTCGTTTCACAAACTTGGATAGTCGCTTGTACATGCCTCCTTAATGAATATGAATGTATGCGTACTCTTGTACGTGACACCAAGGATTTTAACTCCGCCTGTGGGGAGTCTCACAGGTTGACCGCGATACGTCAGCCATCTGTATGTGAGGGCATACATTTTCGGTTGAGCGACCGTTACACAAGGTTATTCAATTAGTTTGCCGAGAGGATGTGTCTCGGTGAGCTCAGCCAATGTATGCAGCTTGTGTCGGCATATGCGTAAACACAGCTACGCGTTGAATCCTGCAATCCTAGACCCAGACCGGCTAACCGTTTGCTGAAGTGAATCGATAATATCTTCGCCGTAATACGCGAAGGGCGACAGAATGAATTGAAAAGTCGCTGCTGTTACAACGACACGTATATTTGGTTTATATACGAGCGAGGACAGACAGGATACGGACTATATATAGGGCGCAAGCGAACTTAGACACAGAGATGGCGGGCGAATAAATTGAGACAGTAGGTCGATAGAACTCTGGGTGAGTTTAATACCCATTGTTGGATGTCCAAGCCTATACGCTCAGATCTCTTATCTCTCGAGGCCTAAACTCCTGCTCGATGGGTAACGTGCATTTGCATCGACATATTGAAAGCAGCCTCGCGCGTCCAAGCTAGACCCAAACCAGTTCCATCTTTGATTACCTTGCTCAGGTAAGGTTCTGCAGTAATCTGTTATCGCCTGTGGCTATGCAGATTGATGCCCTGGCACACTAATCCACATCTTTAAATAGATTAGGTGTTGCCCACATCTAACGTTAGGTGACATCTACATTTAATAGCGGCGGGTTACATGTATAACACATCTAATAAAAACGTCCGTTATTCATACATTCCCCGCCCTCCATCTAGCACACTTGGCCTTCACGCCAGTGCGGTTATTGGGTATCGTCAAATCGCTAGCGGTACAGTCGGACGCGAGATAGGGATCTAGTGATACGAATAAAGTCATACGAGTTCGAAAGCGAGACAAACGAAGCGGAAAATAAATAAAACGAGGGGAGAACTGGCCGGTTTACTGGGTATACGATCGGTGACTTCCGTTTGCGAGAGGCGGGCATTTTTGGAGGTGGAGGTGCGGGGACCTTTATGTTCATCCTGCAGCTGCGGACGACACGAAGGCCAGCCTAAGGTGAAAAATCGTAAAAGGAATCTCGGAAGCGTTTAACCCACAGTATTGGGGGTAGCGTTGACATTGGCGCCATCGGGGGGGGGGGGTCGCTCGAGCTGACGGTGATGGGGGCGCGAGAGGAGCCAGCCTCGGGCGGATCGCTCGAGCTAATGTTGACTACCTCGTCTTGGGGACCGACGTTCGAGGTGGGAATAGCAGGAACGGCGGGCGCAGCACGTTTGGGTTCGGGTTCGGGCTCTGGCTCAGGTTCGGGCTCGGGAGAAGGAGGCGGGCGCTTTATGATGTTAATTAAACAAAGGATGCGAGTACATAATGTACTTACCATTTTGGGCCGAATCTTTGCCTTTTTCGTAGGCGGCTCCTGTGGCTCCTCGACCGGCTGTATAGGGTTTGTGATACACAAATACAAGGGATATAGGCAGTACGTACCTCGGTCTCGGTTGCAGGCGCGTTGTCGGCCTTGAGCTTCCTTGGGGCCTTCGGCGCTTGGGCGGCCTTCCCCTGTTTGTTCGTCGTGGCTGGAGCCTAAGTTTCGCAGGGTTAGTAAGACGATAACTTGAGTTTGGGGACGTACGGGGCTTGCTTCGGGGGATACAATTCTCGCCTGGTTACGCGGGCCCGCCTTGACCTTTTGTTGTACTGACGGATAACCTAGAAGGTGTGTTAGCATAAGCCCGATATCGATCAGTTACTTACCTCTTCTTCATCATCGCCCTCGTTGTGGCGAGGAACACTTGGAGGTGGGGCAGTTGGCTCGCGTGGAGGGTCCGCACGCCGCTTGCCGCTTGCCTTGGACGAGGTCGCAGCCGAGGACTGACTTTTGTCCTTAGCCTCGGCGGCCTTGGTGCGAGCCTCTTCCTCTGCCACGACCTTGTCCGCCCGACGGTTCTCGCGTTGGGTCGATGTTGGTTGGGGGGTGGGAGCACGCGAGGCCTCGGCAACGGTCGTTTGAGGGCGAGAACCGCTGGGCTGAGCGGTCTGAGGACGGGCTCAGGAAGCGTGGGCGTTTGCGGGTTGATGGGAGGTGTTCGCTGCGTAGTCGTCCTCGTGGTCGTCGGGGTCGATTGCCGATGCCTCGGGTCCGCCAAGCTCCCAGTCCTCCTCGGCGATTTCCTCCTCCTCCTCCTCCCCCATGTTCTTGCCACCTCCCCCGTCTTTCCCTCCTCTGCATTTGTATATTAGTAGCCGAAGCGTATAATAACAATTGACTTACTCCGGTGATAAGATCCGCTGCCGCCGAGGTAACGCTGCGTCATCATTGTAATTACCCGGCAGTCCTCGCCAGACTCGTCGCTGAAATGCTGCAGGAATGGGTAGCGATCATACATCTTGAAAGGTGTTAGATAAGAGCGATAAGAGATAAGGAAATAGACTTACATAATCATGCAGTTGCTGGCGTCGCGACGAGCCGTAATGGCTCCAAGTGAGAGTCTTGCCCTTTTCGAGGGTGACGCTGAGGCGGAACCTGAGCAGCCCCATGCGAAAGTAAAGCTACAGGGCGAGCTATTAGTAACGATAAAAGAATAAAAAAAGAATTCACCATCATTTCCTTGGTGAATTCGTAATCTCCGCGCGTGCCAATCGCCTCGTGAAGGAGAAATCCCCCTCACCCGATCTGAACGCCGACAGGCCGCGGGATCTGTTTGTAGCACCGGATATCGGCCCGACGCCCTGAGTATGGGTTGAAGTACATATTGTGCTTCTTTCCGAATGGGTGAGGGTGACGCTTGATATACTCGTGCTTGCGCTTGCGTGTGATGAGCTTCTCAAGCTGGGTGTACTGGATTTTGCCTTGGGCGTCTTTCTTACGCCCGCCTCGCAGCTGCTTCCCCCCCGATGCAAATCGCATCTCATACGACGTCGGGCAGGTGTCGTATTCGATGGTGTCGGGGTTGGCTGGCTCGTTGTCTGGGCTAGTCGCCTCGTCGGGGGTTTTGTTGCGACGTCTCGGAGGCGAGCGCTCCTGCTGCCTGGGAGTATGCGAGCGGGACCGAAGAGGGGCAGGAGAGCGACGAGGTGTGGGAGAACGACCACGACGAGATGTTGAGGAATCGCGCTGAGTTGGGGTATAGTCACGAGGAGGGGCGAGGGAAGAGCTGCGTGGGGCAGCCAAATTATCGCGATGAGAAGAGGTAGGCGGGTTGCGAGGTGCCGAGTAGTTGCGGTGGGGTGGCAAGGGATCACGGGGAGTGCGGGAGGAAGACCGGTAATCGTCTGACCTAGGAGCAATAATAGTAAATGATGGCACGGGTCGTTAGTTACACGTCGGGGAAACGTATGCGCATCAACGTACCGTGGCAGAGGTGGTGGTGTTGAACGGGGGAGTGGAGGGGCCATTGGTTCTGTTGGATATGCGACCAGGTCCGCGAGATGAAGCGGGAGCATGCCGCTGTATGCTCCGCCCACGCTGGTAATCGTCTCTAGGGCGCACGGGGTCGGACGAGCGCCCAAGGGTGGGACTGCGGGCACGACGGTCTGGTTCACTCGCTGACGTGAACAATGAGTAACGAAAGAAAAGATGATAAAATACCAGCACGTACCTGGCGCTGCTTCAGACAGATTTACACGTGAAATAGAAGTGAGTATGTCGAACGGAACCAGAGATAAAATAAACTTACCTAAACGACGCTGGTCTTGTTGGCGAGCCTGGAACACGAGGAACTCTCCGTAAAATCCCTCGTCTGCCTCCATGGCAGCAAACAGCGCTGCTTTGTCTATTCTATAATAAGTGGTTAGCATTCATTTTGCCTCCAAATGCAGATCGCTTACACGTGACTTTAGGTGATCTAGGTGTGCGAGAACGCAAAATGAAGTAATAAATCATCAGCGGAATGTCTCAGAGTCTCGCCAGACACTCACCAACAATTGGTTTAATATATATTTTGGGGGAGACTGAAAGCTGGTGGCGGGGGTGGTTGTGGTTGGGGTAAGAAATGAAGACGACAAAATAGACAGTGAATTACAAATTCCGCGATCACGTGACCGTGTGCTCGCGCAATCCCCCCAAGTCCCGCCACCTCTGCCGCTATGGACTATGACTCTAACTCTGGGGATAATTCTGGTGGCGACTCGGCACCCGAGTTCTCTGACGACAATGAGAAAACCTTGTGTACTTGTGGCTGCAAAGAACGGTTATCTGTTCGACAAAAGAACCGACATCTTAAAAAGGCTCGAGAACGTGCTAGGAAAGACTTGCCTAACCTGGATGAGCCTGAGCTAATGGATGTTGATGCTGGATTGCAAGGGGACTTTGCTGGCGCGCAGGAGGTGAACAATTGGGAGGAACGCGTGGGGGACGACTTATTTGGTATGTGAAAGCCCTCGCATTCCACGTCATAATGCTGATGTATTATTCTTACAGACCACGCTAACGACGTATTCATGAATAAACCACCAGATAATACCCTTTCCGACGCTCTTAGCTCGACCGGAAGCTGGTACGAGGTTGGCACACCGCCCCCAACACCACCCCGCCTCCTCCCGACCTCTCTGATGACGAGGTTCCGTCTGACGAAGACGGATATCATCACGTCACAGCGGAAGACTACCGTGAGTATGATCGTTGGTATGCCGAGGATCGCCAAGATGAATGGGATGAAATGGGTGCGTACATGAGGTTTAGGCTGAAATCTTCTCTAATAATTTGATAGTTGCCGAAACTCTTACTGAGAAGGAAATGTCTGAGTTTATTGGGCGTTTAGCACCGAGCGGTACTGCCGTGAAGTCGTAGCGTGCGCAAAATCGAAAATCGTCCCATACTCGGCAATCAATAAGTTTCTGCTTCAGACAGTGCAGCTCGCCAGCATTTCAGCTCGTTTCCCGGAGATTCGGACGGCGTTATTGTTCGGAAAAGGCGACGCACCGGTAGACACAAGTCGTATGGAGTCCGTGTACCCAGCATGTAAGTGCCCCGTCTAGTATTTCATTCACATAGCTAACCTGGTGCAAAATATCCCCACGCAATCCTTCGCTCGCCGCGTCTTCGCGGTTTTCTCCTTCAACCCAACGTTCGCCGCCGTCTTGCGGCTTATTTTCGCACAAATGACCCCCACCGTGCATTCCACCAGTTGCTCGATTTCATCCCCGAGCGATGCGAGCGGTGGGGCAGGCTGCGCATCAGAGGGGGCGATTGCATTCGCAGCGCCTCGGCTTCCAACCCACGCTCGCCATATGGGAGGCGTGACACCTCGTTTGTTTGAGTAAGTCATGCATATTATTATTATTTCAGCTGCTAACACGTCTACAGTATACGTACAAGAAGGACATAAACACGAGGCATCGGTTCTTACCTGCCGAAATGGTCCCAGCGATCGGTTACGGCCGCCTCGACTTTATCCTGGCAATCTCGCTCCCCCTCCCCCGATTTTGGCGTTGAGCAATCCCAACTACACATACTCGCCCACTTGACCGAGGCCAAGGACGCCGAAGGCGACGCTTCAACCGAGTTCGTCTCGTATACCAAACTCAGCCGGTCCCTCATCCTTGACATAACGACCCTTGACCACGTGGTAGGAAGGGTTGAAACCTGCGCCAAGAAAGCTGGGGCGAATGGGTAATCGTGGATCGTAGCAGCTCGCTCTGCCCGACCGTTTTCCATCAGCCAGAAGAGGAGTTTGAGGAGGACGAGAATTAGCTGTAACGTACGTCTAAAAATATATATGTGATCCATCTCGCATGCACTTAGATGTAAAATACGTCTAACGGCACGGGCGCATCTAACCCAAAAATCCGGCACCTAACCGTTAGATGTGCCCATCACCTGGCCTAAGCCGTTAGGTGTAGACCTCCCCGAAAATTAGATGGGGGTCTTTTCACTGTGCGTTGCTCACGCACGGTCACGACGTAGCACCATAGATGTATATAGGAATGTGCGCAGACCTTGTGACGGTCAAGTATTGCAAAATGGCCCTCGATCGTGCCCTCATCAGAACTTTTGGTGGGGCCGGGTGGGTTTTCTTATCTCGACCAAAATCTCCCACCACGACCGGCGCTTAGTTCTCGAGTGCCCCTTGGGCGGGGAACGTGTCTCGGAACCACCAACACATGACAGCGAAGACCGGCCTTGCGGAACGGATGCGGATGCGGCTCTGATATCCGTTAAATACATTGCCCCCCTTCGAGTCTCCGGGAGACAGTCTCTCCTTCCCTGCTACCATCGAGCGCTGTCCATACATTCATCAACGATGCCTGATGATAAAGATAACGTTCGCGGCCGCGTACAAGAGATGACGCGGCAGACATACCCTATTAAGTTCGTGGGTGGGAAGGCTCCCCGGAAGCAACGTAAGTTTCTTTTTTTAGTGTATTAACACCGCTCACCATCTGTGGCCTTCGTTGTAGTTGCTACTCGGCAAGCCAGGGAAACAGCGCAACCACAAGACAGTGATGAAGAAGGTGGGCATCATGAGCCGGAGCAAAAGAATGTCGGCCAAAGCAAGGTGAGTTTTGACCTTCCGTTTTACCACTGCCACCGCTGAGTCTGAGAAAAATAGCAGTGAGGCGATGATTTTCTCTGTCTGAGATAAGATGTATATTGTATCGTTTCCGTAAAGAATGAATAGTCACACTGTGTCACGAAATTGGGGTATGGCGGGGATGCAATATGTGTGCATATATGTATTCCCTGCTTGGCGGTTTTATCACCTTGCTCGCAAGGTCACTCCCCGGTACAAAATGACACAAGCAAAAATGACGGGTCCTCCTGCACGTGACATCGTTTTCGATTTATCCAGGCCAACTGCCTTTTCCGGTTTCTATTCTTTTGCCAACATCTCATCTCCCCAATCGTGATATCGGACCTCGTAGCCAGGCCGATGAGGCCTACTGACCTGGCAGCCGGACGCGTACCATCCATTTCTCCTCACTCGAGTCCTCGGCAGGTTACAGACTTACAGTGCAATCACACCCGTCCAAGCGGAGGGGTACGCCACCCCGTTCAATGCATTAACTCCGCCGCTCACCGTGTCTCTTGTCTGCGCTATCACCACTGCTTGCCTGCACTGCGTTTCCTGGTTCGCTCGGCACGCTCGCAGCTTCTCGCCCCCTTGTGTACTGCCTCGTGCACGCACCCGTGCTCGCCGATGCCAGACGCTCTAGTTGCCCCGGCGCTTGCTCACCCTGCTCGCCTCCCAGCTCCGGACATGCCCGCCCACACATACAACTTGACCAGGCGCTCCTACTTCCCCTTTACTATCCAGCAAGTACGCCCGCCTGCGACACACTAGCCCAACACTTGCTCCAGTTACCCCCACTGACATCTGGGACAACGCATCCCACGCCCACCAGCCCGCGTTCACACTTCGTGCAAGATCCTCCATACCGAGATCTAATCTTGCGTGTTGGCCGCCCGCCTGCGCGTCGGCACTGTTGCGCCCGTGTGCCGCGCCTTTCCATCCTGCATCCTCACCCTCACCTATTCTGTAGACGCCTTGCCTGCAGTGTCAAGCTTTCCCTGGTGCCCAAGAGCCCAAACCTGCTCGAGAGGCCTGCTCCCATACCCGCATCACGCCAGACCCCGTAGCAGTTTGTTGAGTCCCATACGTATAATTTCATAATACATCTTGCTGTATATATTCAGGACAGCCAATTAACTTGTACAAAAGGATATATTATCCTTTTGAATGACTGTTTACACCTTAAACAGTGACTGACCCTATACGCATATATGAGCTTTGGGCCAGCCTAACGCGAGCAAGGTGACGGGTGCCTGCGCGTGGCGCGAAGGCCCTTCCCTTTCATCAATCAGGGATATGGATTTACAATCAGGCATATAGGTTTGCGATCAGGCATACTCCGATTTCGTGATGTGTTAAGCTCCTGGCTGCGAACTCACATATACCGGCGGACCAGGTGCTTGGAAAGAGGCGACATGAGTACAACAATCGACAACACTGCACCACCACTTAGGCAAACAGCCCCGTCTGTAACGAGTAGTACCGTATAACCCCTTTGCCCTAACACCCGGGATCCGCGTTTACAGCTGTATGAGGTCTTATACACCTATATAAGCTCTACCGAAATCCCCTATACCCGTGTTTTTATACCTACTAACCCACACATAGCACAGCCTCCTGCTGTGCCCATCTTATCTCATATTCTAAACGGACACTCTCCTTATCTCTATTTCACATTAGGGTCATTCAGAGCTGCTAAAACCGCTCTAAAATGAAGCCTAAAACGAGGTCTAAAATGATCCTAAAATCGCACTGGGGTTGGGATTGTGTTTTAGCGCCGAGGGCAAAACCATGCCGCCGCGATGCTTAAACCTCCAAGTAATGGACTGAGTAGGTAATTTAGACCATGAATGACCAATGTAGGCTTTTGAAGCCTCGCATTTGGAACAGAATTCGTCCCAAACATGACTCAAGGCTAGTTCCTTGGCCACTGTATGCGTCATTTTACACCTCGTTTTAGAGCGTGTTTTAGGCTTCGTTTGGGAGCCATTTTAGCAGCTCTGAATGACCCTATTGAATCCTTACGCTCGCTCCAGCTGGGATTTCGGTGTCGTCATTGGAGCCAGGTTTGTCCCCCCCCCCCAATTGTCCTCAGCCTTTCCACAAGCGACATCATAGCTCTTTCTTGAACATGTTATCCCTCGAGAATTATCTAGAGTACTCTCGCTGGAGCCGGTAGATCTAGGGGTGAGCTTACGTTTTCTCACCACAACCGACTCACCATTTTCGTTACTTTTGCCTTCAAAATTTGCATTTCGATGTTGATGGTGTTTCCGGGCGATAGGTACTACCACTGGGCCGCAATTACGGCCTGTTCGTTGCGATGCGAATCGTTTCTGTATATAAGGATAACGGGTAGGGTACTCGAGCGGAGGCCAACCTGTCGAGCAAAGTGTTCAGAATCCGGTTAGGCGAAAAACTTCAGTAAGCCCTGTTCGTGGGTACGTTTATAGGTATGTCAACAATGTAAGGCTCTCGGTGGCAAATATAAACATGCAGCGAATGGTCATGCATGCCGGGGAGCTCGACATAGGTACAATAATTTGAACCACTTTATATTTGTAGTAAGAATGAGGATCGGGTACAGGGGGTCACGGCCCAGGTCATATGTAAACAAACCGGTCAGCGTACATGCAGGAACGCCGGTGTTCCTGCAATACCAGCGAGACAAACTATACAGCACCAACTGTTGCACCTCTCACGCCAACTGCTACCACACCACCCCTGCTTCCATTGTGCACTACGACAATAAATATCATCAGCATGTTTAACGCTATGTAGAGAAGGCAGGACAGGATGGGCGAGTTACCAGTTTTGTCAGCTGGGACAGCAAAGTGACCGGTTTTCACGCCATAGCGGACGAGCTTAGACCCCCCCCCCTACGATGGGTGGGGTGAGGCCTAGTTTCCAGGGCACCGCAGGATGCCGTAGATTAGTCATGAAGACACTACCCCCAAATGGAAAATCCACTTGAGCAAGCAGGTATAAATATGGTTGACTCGCATCAGTGTTCAGGACCGAGTCTCATCGACCACCCCTGTTTGCTTTGCCATGGCGCCACTGGTTATTCAAACTGCCTCCAAAAGAGTGATGGAGATACCAGAGCTTCTTTGTTTAATCTTCCGATGTCTGACTGTGGGCCAGCTTGCCCCTTTTCTTTCTGTCAACAAGCTATCCTTTAAATATGGAGCCCCCATTGTCTGGAGTGAAGTAGCGGGGTTGGAAGTGCTGCTTGGACTGTTGTTTGATGTAGACCTCCCTATCTGTACTAAACGCAACCCATGGCACCAGGTAATCTGCCAATCCCAACGCAGGTCTCATTTCTAACATGCCGTTGTTAGGTTGTTCTCGACTCAAGCATTGTTGACCACAATCTGCCAAGACTCAAACACTACTCCACTATGGTCCGAAAACTACATGTGCATCGTCATTCCGCACAGGGGTATCAGTGGTTCGGCCTTGAAATTCTTAAGGACCATGCCCCCCTTCTGCCTGGCCTAATAGAACTTATTATCAAGCGCAGGCGTGACGAGGCTCACTCCACCGGGCTGCCGGAAACACTTTCCCTGTTCTGTGGCCCTTCGTGCACCATCGTCCGTGCTATTGCCAGTTCTGAGTCCAATACTCCTTGGATCAGTACTGTAGACAGCATTCTTGCACTTTCATCCCTTCACCCACGTGCCGCCGGCTTGAAACATCTAGATTTTTTTGTCAAAGCTGATGTGCCTTCCTGGAGTAACTGGGCTAACTTGGCTGCAGAACTGGCAGCAATGACATCCTTGAGATGCCTCGGCCTTGGGGCTGATACCCTCTCCAGCTCAGTTCTGGTGGCTGCAGGCCAAATTCAAGGGCTGAAGGTCTTAACAATCCGATTTCGCCTGATCTCCCAGAAAGACATCAGTTCGCTGCTCATACCAGACGGTTCATTCACTCAACTGTCTCGGCTAGTAGTTTTGGGTGCTTGGCCCACCGATTTGGTTCATTTAGTGAAGTTGCGACCCCTCATCGCTGGGATCAAGTCTGCGTATTTGGAGGTTTCGGAGGGATCGGTTGTTGGCCACCCTCTAGATCAGGTGTTTGAGGTCCTTCGAGATAACGCAAAACATTTACGGGACCTTGATCTTTGTTTTCCCGAGTCTCCAGATGGACCTTATGAGCTCCGCTCCAATCGGCTCCCATCCATTATTTCCCGGATTCCGTTGAAGCGAGTCTGTTTTCGGAATGCTTGCTTGCCCCAAGGCCAGCCCCTTAAGCACTTCGTTGCAGACTGCCAGACATGGCGGGAGACTCTCACCCATTTTATAATGCCTCGCCAGCCGACCAGTCTGGATGACCTGCAACTGTTTGCAAAATTCATTGCCCTGGATGTATTGGCAGTGGACATCAAGGTGGACAGTATTCCTTCTGTCCAACATACGTTCCCAAATCCCATCAACAAACGAGCTCTACGGCTAGAGAGCTACTTCCTGCTCCACCACTTGCTACCCGAAATGGTGGAAGGGGTTGCTTTGTATGTCCACTGATTGTGCGCTTCTTTTGTTTGAAATGCTGACACATTGCTATACCCCTAGGTTTCTACATTCTTGCTGGGGGGACGTATCACTAGTTATGGCCAGGCGCCGTCTAAACCAAGCCGAGCCACTTGACAGGTTGGACTATTGGGTTTATACCGGCCTGCTTAACGAGCTTGCACGACAGAAGCAACGGAAGCGAAAGGCCATTACAGTGCATTGGGTATAGACATGGAACATAGTTGAAGGAGCTGGCTAGCTAGTTGCAGAGTGTCTTTCCCAATCATTGGCGTTTCTATGATGTATACTGGATGTATCAAGTAAAGAAGACGCGATGAGCATGTGAATACTACTGGCATCTAACAAAGCAATGCGGAAGGACATACGCTGACGAGATTGTGCTGGGCAGACATGGAGCATGAGACGTGGTCAATCGTGCCCCCACTGGGGGAGGTGCGAGGCCGACTGAAAAGAATTGTAGACTGGGGCTACGGTCGGTACTTATTTCGACTTCTGCAACGGTCTAGACGCCAGTCCTAGCGCTAGAGGCCAACAAATCGTGCACCCAAGAGATAGATAACATCTGTAAATAGGATAGCTTCGATATAAGTACTTAGATACAAGCATATATCCAGATTAGCTTGAGCTTATCTTGTCAACCAATCGAAGGGCATAACCGCATTAAAAATGGTATCATTGATTGGAATAGACAGTAGTATTCACAGGGTTACAGACGACAATAATGTGTTCGGGCGCCGTAAAACCGCAAGCAGCACAAAGCGGCCGCTTGCCCGGTCAGTAAGCGAGAACAGTGCAGTGATGGTACACATACTCGCTTGCGCAGGCTTCGCAGTGAGCTGCCTGCCAGGCAGTAAAGGGGGAAATTACACCGCAGGGAGCTTTGTCCACAGCCGACTTGTATGTGGTCTGCTTGGCGTTGGCCCTGTCGTGTCTCAATCCATTAGGTTGTAGACTGGGTGGAAAACATAAGATAGAACAATATGTACCGCTGCTAACCTATTTCGTGGTGAGCTCCTTGCAGGCGCCTTATCTCCGGTAGACTTGCACGCACTCTGCTGTGTGTAAGCTCTGTGGGTGACACGTCAGCTCACGCTCTCTTTACGTCTCCTAAATTAGCACCATTGGGATCCTGGTCGCGGGGCTTCGGACCTAAGCAGGCAAGCTTGAGGTGTGGAGTATGAAAAAGGTGGGGGATTTAGATCTGGAAATCATATGAGGCAGAGATGAAAGTCGATGGCGCCGTGATGTCGAGGCGCTCGAGGCGAGAAAAACGAAGGGCGTCGGGGACGAGGTTGGGTGAGACAGCGAGAGGGTATGTGCATGGGCTAGTCCGAGTGCCGGGCAATGACAGTTGATCTGTCCTATCTTGTAAGCAACCAACGACGGTCAACTGGCATGCACCGACTTACCGACGGGATTGCTGTTCTGCACTCGAGCAAAGTAGTTGACCTTCGGCGCTGATCAGTCAGGACGTACGGTAAGTTAAGGGGTGAGCGAGCCGGTAGCGTGGACAGTCGGATGGGCCGAGGAGAACAGGTGTCCACGTTCGTCGCGTTCGTCACGTTTGTGGCTTTGGCAGCCTGCACACTAGTGCGTACGACACGTCAGGCCATTGAGGTGCGTGTTGTAGTCTTATCATCTGCTTCAACGCTTTCCGCCGGCTCAGCAGACGAAGGCGCTGCGTGCGTGCGCTCCAGGCAGGCGGTTGCGGTGATGATTGGACTCGAGTGCACGCGGCGAGAAAACGGAGGAAATATTAGATTCTGCCACAAGGCGAGCAAGCCAAATACAGCAACAGATAACGGCCAGGACACCGGGCTGACGGTTCCGTGTTCCAAAGCATGGTTGCTCATATGTGGCCATGATATACTATCCCGTTGTCTCGTGTGCACGCACTCAGTGCTGGTGCGCATACGTAAGTGAAAAATCAGCCAGAATAATTGTACTTACTTGTGTGTCAATACGATATCCGAGCGTGGTGACAAGTGATCCAGACGCGCCCCCCTCGGGCTGCGGGGGTTCTTTCCGATCTTTTTCCCTCTTGCAACGAGTCGTTCTGGGCTTCTTGCTACGTTTCTTCTTCTTCTTCCGAGTGTCTATCTCCTCTCGCACAGGACTCGCCCTTGCGGCCCGCTTGGTCGCCACTAAGAACCAGTTGATGAGTAACCAAGCAACGAACAAGATCGATAACATAATTGCGCACGTTGTTTTCTTGGAATTTTACCACCCATTGGTTTCAAACGGCCGCGGAGATGGTCGTTCGGAAACGTAATAGGTCACGGTCACGTGGACGCCAATCTCGTTCCTGTCTCTGAATCATGCGAGCTCCAGCACCTGGCGCCAGCAGACGAGCTGTCCCAGGACGAAAGTTCAAGCGGTCCCATAACAGCATGAAGAAACGCTGCAAAGTTCGCGTCACTGCCCCCTGGTTGCCTCGAGACATTATGAATATGTATGCTCACAATCCAACTGCAACGGGCCTCAGAACGTGATAAGGGCAAACTCACCCCCGAACCCGACCAGTAATCCTCTCGGGTCCAAGGCTGAGGCGGCTACGTTTGGCTTGTTTTTGGTGATCTGACTACCAGGACCTAAGCCACTCACAAAAAATGATACTCAACAAGAGGTGTTCCCTGCCGCTTTTCCCCAAAAGTATCATTATTTGTTTGCAAGCTTGACTCTGTAAAACACTTATCAAAGTAATACGCTTGAAATTTAGTGTTTTTGGTAATGTTTTACTGGGCCAATCGTACTCCAACCAGGGAAGAAAACGGGTTGCATCGGGTTAGCCTCAGATCACTTCCTGCAGGAAGTAAACAAAGCTGACTAAGGCATCCGAGGCTCAGGTAAGCGGGTCGGGTTGACCCGCGACCCGTGTGGCGCGGGTGATACACGGATTAATCAAATTGGTTATTAAGTAACAAAGATCGTTAGTCATAGGGTCGTAAACGGCATAACAGGTGTATCAAAACGAACTACGGATCCACTGGCTCTGGCTCGCTACCCTCCCGATCGTTTAATATATGCTCGACTTCATCTATGTGGAAGTAACAGGATCCCGTACCATGACCCGAGAGCCATCTTAGCTCGAAAGGTCGGAAGACTCATGCGGTGCCGAGGTAGTTAACTGCCACCCTACCACTGGAGAAAGCGGACTCTGCACCTGCCGACGAGTTGTGGGACAAATAGAATTAAATAAATAAGAGCGAACAGAGAGCTACTAAACAACTCGCCAGGTGCAGTGAGTGTTCCCAAAGTAGTTCGCGCCTGCAGAGACTCCTGCTCCTGCTCACGCACCCAAAAGTTCGAAATCCCACCCATTCGCTTAATATAACCTCCTTGCTGATCACCGGCGAGTTGGGATAGACCAAAACCGAGTTCGGTGCGAAATAGCACTTATCAACGAGGAGCTCAGCAAGGTACGCCTGAGCCTCATGGTTGCTTTGGTGGTACAGCTCGACAGGGGCAATACCAGGCTTGGGAGCGGAATAGATGCATCGAGCGGGGGGGCAGTGGTAAGATTGACGAGATCTGTCACGGGAAGGGGGCGCTTGAGTCATAAGCTTCGACAAAGGCAGTAGCGAGCTGGGCGCATGTGGATTATTTTTGGTACTATACATGACCACATCTCGAGGCTACTTGCCGCGCAAATCTCCCGTGATCCGTCCTGCGCGGGTTGTCCGCATCGAGCAAACCCGCGCGGTCTCATCCGCACTGCCTCGGCACCGCCACCGGGTCGACCTGTGCGGATTTGACTAAGCAACCGTCCTGAGGTATCCGTCCGGGTACCAACCCGTTGGAGTTCCCTGACTCCAACCCACGAGCGCAGTATCCCCGGGCATTTTCCTGCTGGTGTTAGCTCCGAAGCTACCTGTATACGGGTCACGGTCAAGGCTGGCTGGGGTATGGGGCTCAGAACCTCGGATTCGCCAGATTACTCGTATCAGATAGGGGCTATCGGAATGGCCCTGGTTCCGAAGCAAAGAATGATTTATAATGTGTTCCGTCTAAGGATCTGGCTAAGTGTGTATAAGGTGTAAGCCCCTTTCGGAGCCAAAATTTCATTACTCATCAGGTACATACGTGCATTCTGGAACTTCTGTGCAATCTGCACAATCTGAGGTTCAGATTCGTTGCGTCCACGTTTGACCGGGGCTACTGATTTCATTTTGTTGATATCCCTCCAATACTCTTTCTTCAGCGAACACCTTGCCCCTTGTCCCAACCTTCTGCTTTACCAGTTACGCCATCGCCTTCTACAGTCCAACATCCACCGCGACTGCAAACTGTTTATCCAACCTACCGCAGGTATATGTTTCGAACCAGTAGTGTACGTAGGCACATAGAACAATACAATTTGGTGTGAATCAACCCCCGTACCTTTCCTTCTCCTAGGACACATCCAACGCCCTCGATATTCGGCAGCAGATGTACTTTTAGTATGCCAAGATTGCAACGCCATGCTTAGCCTAAAGATGTTGCTGTGGTATTCATCCGCACCGGCTGTTACCTTCCTAACACCAAGATTCCTGGCACGTCGCACACACATGGTTTACAGTCACCTTTTCTCGATCATCAAAGACAGGAGTATATTGAATCCTCTATGACACCAAAACACTGAATAATATACACCGGTTGAATATAGGAAGGAAGCGCCCGAGAGAAACGGAGGACCAATTATTAGCCAATCACAGAGGGCTTCTTGGGCAAGTTCACAAGAGCCTCAGCAATGGCTGATTTCCTAGTGACTTTTGCCTCGGCCAAGGAGGCAACCAAACGTGACAGAGTAGGAGCAGTTGCATTGTGGCTCAGACCGAGTCCCCTCCATGTGGAACTGCGGCAGAAGGAAATCAAAGCGATCCTATGGCTTCCTTGCCAGGGCAGTACTTCGTGCGTGAGGTCATATCCATCAAACGCTCCCATGCACCCCGCACCCCATTCGACCGTCATGTTCAAGTCCTGGAACTTCAGCGGGCCTCCAACAAAGGAACCGAGAACGCCGATCACGTCCATGCCGTGCCGGAGACCGTTGGTGTCCCTGTGCTTTCCCGACTCTCGGTTGAACGCGAAAGCAACACAAGGAAAGCTACTGGTCCAGCCCTCGCGTGCCACCTGCCCAACCACACCAGGATCTTGCTCCAATTCATGAAGCAGACGGCGCATACACTCGTCTAAAGAACCGTGGATTATCTTGACCAGCATCCGAACAATGTGATCATAAATCCGTCGGGCTTCCTGTACATGAGCCACCTCTTGCTCCTGCTGGTTGTTCATCGCCTTCAGGAATGGAACCGAGACATTTATATCGGCGACCTGCGAGAGACCGTGTGGGTTCACAGCTTGGCTCAAAATGATTCAATATAAAGGTAATGCACTCACGTTCTCCTGCCCGGTTCCATACCATCCAGCGGACCAATAGTAGGCGGATGGCGCCAGAGTCCCACGCCGCAGAGACGGCCAAACATTGTCAGAGCCCCAAGCAGCAGCTTTATGGCTCGTCGCAACACTTGATCGGCGATCGCCTTGCGTCTTATCCGCCGTTGGAGGGTGACGGGCTACCACCACATCTAGAGCATCCTGAATCATTGACTAACCACAGCTCTCGTTAATACCAGATTGACTTATGGCCGGAAGCATAAATGGCGGGAAACATGCGGCTTACCTGGAGGCCCGAACCAATGATCCCTGGCAAATAAATGTAGACTACCTCATCGGCTAAGTCTACCACAAGTCTTGGACCATCAGCTGCCCGAAGGATAGTCTCGGTTTCTCCCATCCGGCCAAACGGACCCCCACTCTGGATTGGGACCCCCTTGCTACTGTCCCGAGCTTTGCGCAATTCAGACATCCGAAAAGGGAGTACCACTGCAGATATGCCTCAGGCGTGAGGAATTGCCTGTGGAAACTGGGCACAATACTCACCTTTGTTCTTTACGGCAGTGTCAAGCATGTTTAACAGCAGACGTTCAAGGTCATGGAGGACCTTCCCTTCTTTTGCCCTTTTGAGTGGCTTCAGCGTTTTGACCGTAGGCTTTTCTGGCAAAGCCACATGCCGTACGCTGCGGCGATTGGGGTCTGGATCCAGGTGTAGTCCGTTAAAGGTTGTGGGATCTAACGTGCTTTGGCTAGTGGAAGATTTTTTGGACTTAGTCGCTTTCGCCCTACGACCTTTGGGTCTGCGGTGGGCCGGCATTCTCGTGGGGTGGACCAAAGTATCTGTTGTTGCCCGCTGCACTGCAGACATAAATATTCTGCGCTCCTATTTCAAACAGGGAAAAAGGACTGTGGCAGGCTGTCAACATAGGGTCTACCTCCGGCTATTTGTAAAGAAATGAAACGTATTGCGGGATGTTTAATGCGCACGCACACCGTAGCCGTCCGCACAGTACCGGAGTCGCGCGACGGAAAAGTTGACCTTACACTACTAGCCACCAGCCTCGGGCTGTGCGTGGAAAGCTTGGGTACAAATATGACTCCAACCGCGACGACAAATACGCAATCTACCCGATGCTTCTGTGTTGGTAACATCTACAACAGGCGACTCGCTGTTTCATTGCTCGACTCATGGGGCAATCTCGATTACATAGCCGATGAAGATCCAATTGACATCAGGGCGGAATCATCGTGCATCACATGCCTAGTACCGAATCTCACGTGCGCGGATACTCCCTAGCTGCATGTTTAGCTGGAATTCATTTTAGTGGATGTATGCGCGCTTAATCGTTAGCAATAGATCACAGAACCCGCGAGTACATGGAGTATCGCTGCATTTAACGCGTCTTCAGCGACACGCCAAGTAACAAAAGTGTGAATCGGCTCATGCCACATAAATAGACTACAAGTCGCATCATTACCAATGCGGCTCTAACCACCAAAAAAGTATGTGTACACAGCTGCATGGCATGTGCTATCTGCATATGCATCCCAAGTACTGTAATGTCCACACATGATGTTATTCTACTTTGTGACGACGGGCCATTGCTCTGAACCACGGTATTGTGCCATCGTGTTAGAACGATTTGCATCAGGTCAAATGCTACCCAAATTCCCGACGCATGAGCTGCGCAGTGATCAGGGAGATTGCGCTCTCATTCAACAACCCGTTTCAGCGATTTAAATCGATGTCTGCGCCGACTGAACGACACCTAGTTTTCCCTTCAAGGTATATGTAGGTTGAGCGTCGATATAGCCTTATCGACGCAAGGAAGGCCAAAGCTCTACTGCTACAACGCATAGTAGGCGTTGTCTGCCCAACCGAGAAGAATCCAGATTCTCACCAATGATCATCGCGCCGACGTTTCAGATGATGGACTGTCGGTCGACCCTTCGTTAAGGATCGGTGGCATCGGCAGGGGTCTCCATTGTCTTGGCATGGGATGTAGGACGGTAGTGCAGATAAAAACCGAGTTTAACTCAACCGGCCCGGGACTAGATGATTATCCCACCTGAAACAGACAACATGCTTGCACGTGGACCTGGTTTTCACTGCGTGGGACGATAAAGTACGCCATTGTTTTTCGTCTGCTCTCACGGACGTCTGGTGTGGAGGGAGAGGAGGTGGAGAAGGGCAAAAATGGAGGGCTGAAAGGTACCTCCGTCTTGCTCGATGTCATTTTGCTAGCACATGTAACATCATTTAGGCACTATATATGTGTTTGATGGTTTGAGAGCAATAGATATGCATGCATGCCGTCGTATAATCCCAGCACGTAGCGATGACAATACGCTGGAAATGGTAATGTCGGAAACCTCATTGTTTACAACCCTTCCACGGCAGCGGTACGGGCACAAATTCTCTCTGTATGTTAACACTCTCCAATCGCCTTACTCTTCACTTATGCGGTAGCTCTCGGTGCTGGGATGTCGTCCAAACGTGGCCTTTCTTCATCCGAGTCGGCTCATCGTACAGTCAAAAGCACCGGCTGGACGGCGGCCACTGTCGAAATCGAGCACATTGGCGCCAGTATTCGGCCTTCGAAAAAAAAAAAAAAAACCACTAAGGACGTGAACCGACGCCGGAATCCGATCCCTAAATCAATTGAATTTGGGAATCTCGAACAGCCTTTGCCAGCCGAAACGCCGACCAACTTTGAATCTCAGGAGGCAGCAGTAGAGGAGCCGCAAGATCTACTTGAAAGCAGGGTGAGGGACTTCGACGATGCGGCTCAAGCGGCGGAGCCGGATGAAACAAAAAGTACCGATGGACCTTTCAGAGCAGGGCAAGTGAATTGACTATAAATAGAAAAAATTTGAACTGGTATAAACTCCAAAGTTCTATCTTCGTGAGTGGCAAACACTGTTTGAAACCCCTACGTTTAAATTATGTACGATCGCGAGGGACCTCCTGTGGGCGAGCAATGTGACTCGTGCAAAGTAGCAACCGACCTTCTATACTCATGGAATGCTTGCTTGGATTCTTGGCCGCTTTGCTCTGCGTGCTTGGTCTCACAACATTGCTTTCAGCCAACTCATCGCCCTAAAGCTTGGGATGGAGCTTGTTGAACTGACGCTTCACTCTATGGGCTTAGGGTGGTACTAAACCTTGGACATCGTGGCACGCCCTGCGGTCTCAATGAGTCGACTAACAACATACCAGTCAGCGATCTTGATGGTGTTACTCGGATTCGGGTCTGCACTGTCAACATCCCGAATCCTCGTCTCGATCGTTTCAACGTTTGAGCGCTGGACCGTTCCCGTGCTCCGATCGCCGCCCAGAGACTGCGTGCACACTCAAACCGGTGAATAAATACGATGTATTCAACACCACTGGTAGAGCAGCTGGCCACAAGATTTACTCGATCCTAGAGAGTAACCAAGCTCAGGTCTCCAAACGATGTAAGCGATCGCTATCGTGGGTTATTGGACACGTACCGCAATTACTGTAGCGAGCGTAAGAGAACGCTAAAGAGACAGAGAGTGGAGCACGAGCGGCTCAGTGAACGAAGAAACGAACAACTGAGCGGGCAGATCACGGGACGCGGCCTTTATGAGTGTGGGCGAATAGGGGTCGCGGATCGGATCGGGACGGGTCGACGTAAGCGATGGTGTCGGCCGTACCACCCACAACAATTACTTGCATGTAATCAATCTGCGTTGCGCGGGGCATCTCTTCCAGCCTCACCCTTGCTCGGACACGCACCCGGGCGACCAGGCATTCGATTGCGTTGCGTGCCTAAGACCAGGCTTCAAATTTAGCTGGCTAGGAGGAGGTCCCCGAGGGCCAAAGGTATATTTATTGTCCCGCCAATCAACGGTACTAATGATAATACTGATTGGTAACAAGCAGTGGTTTTGCGGGTTGCTTAGCCACGATGGGACCACCTAGAGTTATCGAAAAAATAAAAGTGTTGACGCTAGAGACTCCTATTTCCCAGAAGGTAGAGGTACTTCCCACCTGAATAGCTGTACAACTTAGCAGTGGGTTAAGTCGCATTCAGAGCCCAAGCAATCCGGGGTAAGTACCATTCATCGGACGGTTTCGATAGGAAGGCTCGCCAAGTTTGTAGCAAAAACCGGCGTGCAATAATCAAAAGGCCGGAATAGGTGCTTCGGTCAAGTTTGCGGGTCGGATGTCGCGGGTGTTGGTGCATGTGAACGCACCAGCCATAGCTGCGTCGTTCCCAGGGGGCGTATGGTAGACTTTCTCCCAGGCAAAAGGTGTGTACCACACTGGGAAAACGGCGGATGCAACTTAGCTCGCGGGAGCGCGCCGCGGTTCTCTGGACGCTCGGCGAGCGTCGGGAGCCCATATATGGGGCTCGCGAGTGCTCGCGAGAACAGGTCATGTGATCGCGAGCACCCGTATGGTGCTCCTGCGTGCTCGTTAGAGCCCGGACCGTGTGTCCGGTCCCCCCTGGGTATAGACGAGCAATAAAAAAGACAATTTGCAAAATGGTAAACACACGCACCGATTGTGACACGTGGAGTCACACGAGCGCTACAGCAAGGGCGCGGGACTGGTACTGTCGGGTTCAGTGGGCAGGCTCTTAAGTCGGGCGGGCAGAGGAGTATAAATATTGTTTCAATATCGAGGATGGACAGGGGTGAGACAAGGTAGGAATAAAAAAAATTGGTAATGTCCCAAGCGGTTAGGCGCGCGCGCCACGCCGAGGTACAAAACTGACACGGCACAACGGAAAGTTGAGAACTCGGAAATGGTGGGGTGCAGGTTAACAGGAGGATAGAGTGGTATGCAAGGCGGGCGTGGGCAACGAGTGATGACTGTCAGCAAGAGACGGTGAGCGAGTTGGGCAAGCAAGATGACGTGTGAGCACTAGAAAAAGTGCGACATCACGGGCGGAGGTGGGAACGGGTGCAAGAACGAGGGTGCGCGACACGGCGGTGGCGTGTGCATGAGGGCCCTGAGTGCGACCAAGCGCGCAGACGCGAGATCGTAGGCTAACGATGCAAGGTGAGGTGAGTGGGAGTTAAACGTGGCGGAACGGAGCGACATACCTAAGACACCCGCCAATTGGATGGCGAGACGAGGGTGACCAGCGCGGGAGGACTATATTAGCGAGGAATGGTCAGCGGCAGGTATCACAACGCAGAGTGCAGGCCTTACTTGCACATGCGTCGGTGACGCCCAAGGCAATATCGTGGTGTGGCGGGCGAGTCGAAGGGTGTGACCGGATGTGAGAAACGGTGAGTGGCGATCAGACTGTGACATCAGTTGTGGAACTCTGACGTAAGCGCCTGATCGCCACTCCCCATTTTGTTGCCTAATTAGGGAGTCAATCGTCGATATTTTGGACTTGGTCTGCCGACGGACCAATTGCTAGCCAAGTCGCTGCCCCCACGAAGGGGTCCTCAGGGTTAGGCTTGGTAATCGGACCCTTAAGTGGGGCCTCTTCGATTTCAAGGTCGAACTTGAGGCTTCCAAGGCCTGCCGCCTGTGTGCTTTGAGCTCAGGCAAGTAAAGTTTTATTATTTGGAATTTGGCTCACCATTTGACGCTATTTACTCCCAGAACTGCTTCCCTGACCACTCCCTGACCCCAAATTTGACAACAGCGTGTCACCCGCTCCACCCCTTCTCATCAACTTGCCGGCCACAAGACGAAATCGTCTTTGGTGTTGCCATGCACGCAAAGGTAAGCCCTGCCTCATCATCGCGGCCCCCACTGCTGACCACTCTCCGCCCACGCTCCCGCACTGGTTGCTCTTGTCTCACCGTCCGAGTGGCGGCCGTGTCTCAGGTAAGCCACCCGATTCAACACTAGCCCTGCCGCTCCTGCTGACCCCGCTGCCTTGGGCACCAATTTTTGGATGACAGTCGTCGACAGCTCGCACTTGGTCTCTGCTCATTCGCCCACGCCCGCAGCCACCCGCCTTGTTCGCACGCCCGGTCTACCTTGTGTGCGCACCCGCTTGCTCGCATCTGACTCATTCGCGCATTGCCACTGTGTTATCTTTTTATCGACCTCGCCACGGCGCCGCACCCCCCCGACGGATGCGCACACCGTCTTTTTCTCCTGGCTGGCTCACTGTCTCTTGCTCGCTATTGCCGCTTGTTTGCCCGTTTCCACTCCCACGCGCCCTATTCCCCTTCTAAATCGTGTTCCACCATTTCCCAGCTCTCGGCCTGGCTCCCACTGTGCCATGTTAGTGTTGTATCTCCGCGCGGCGTGTGGGTTTGGTATATTGGGGGATTACACATGATTTACCCCTTGTTGTCGCTCCCAATATTGAATCGATTTATATTTCTCTCTGCCCGCTCAATTTAAGAGCGTGTCCACTGAAATCGACAGCGCCGGTCCTGCGCCTCCGGCACTCGCATGCCCCCACACACCACAATCGGTGCGTAAATTGCTATCTTGTAACTTTTTTTATCGCTCGTCTATACCCAGGGGGGACCGGACATATGGTCCGGGCTCTAACGAGCACGCAGGAGCACCATGGGGTGCTCGTGGTCACATGACCGGTGCTCGTGAGCGCTCCTGGGACCCATATGGGTGCTCGCGGGCGCTCGCCAGCCCCGTATGCGCGCTCCTGGTGCTCGCCGAGCGTCCGGAGAACCCCGGTGCACTCCTGCGAGCTAAGGCGCATTTCGGGTTTTCGCAGAGCAGATCTATCGTCATCCAAAGGGTCTATTGTACTGAAATGATAATCTAGACAAATATATTGTGATTTCGCGTTCGCAGCTATGTACGAATACCTCACCGGGCGTGGTTGGCTACCTATCGGGGCGACATACGATATCCGGTGTCATTGGTGGATTGATCTCTGCCGGTGCATGGTTAATCTCGACCTCTATAAGCTCCTGGACGTAGATCTGATCAGAGCGATACTAAGCGATACTAGAATGGCATCTACCTGGTCATAATCGTGTCTGTTGGATCCGTTGGTCACTCGACCATATGCAGTACGTCGGAGCAAGGACCATGTCAGCGTGCCGACAGCCTCAATAAGATTACTTACGATTGGAATTTCTCCAGAGAAATTGAGATCCGCAAGTATCCCAAGATTGGCCCAGGATAATCGCTTACCTATCGCTTCCTAGGTTGCAAACTACCAGCTTGATTCCACGACGCAGGGACGGAGAGAAATATTTTGGCCCAAAAATCACGTCCGGGCAAGCTAATAAGGTAAACTCGAACCGTACATTATTGCGCAATCGAGTCCAACTCTTTATGGAGAAGAGGCCCCGGTACATGCCCGACATTGGCGAGCTGGACTGTCCTCGCGTTCTTTGAATTGCTGGCGAGGACGGAAGATGGGCTGATGCAACAGACCTTGAGCTACCGTCTTCCCATGCTCATTCGACGCTAGCCGACGCAGGACTTTTGGCACTTGCCGAAGTCAAAAAAGGGCTTCGACACGGGATGTGCAAGGACTCGCCGGAGTCTGTGAAGCGGCTTCCGGGAGGTAAGGCAGCGGCCATCAAGTATAAACACACTCAGACGAGTGGGCAGATCATAGTTATACTGCAGGCTGAATCCTTAAGCTCATCAGCAGCCTCGAGAGCACGTCAGAGGTTGTGCTTGACCGACGTTTCCGTTAGTACAATGCCGCCGACGATTCGCAATCACAGGCCTTTTTCCAACCGTGTTCCCGGCCACTTCTTGTATGGTTGCATAACGCAAGGTTCAGAGGACCTCTACGCCCAATTGCGTATGTAATTTGCATGTCATGCTCACCCAGCACAGCCACGGTCCCTAGTCCTCGCCTTTCGTACTTTGCGCTAACTTCACTCTACCTGGAACACCGTACTAGAATGGCCAGCTCACTCAAGGTATTTGAAGATCTGTCGTCTGTTGTAGGATTGGTGCCTGCATCTCGAATCATTGAGGGTATTGCAGCGAGCCGGAAGATGATGGTGGTTTGTGGTGGTGGGGTCTCTGTGCATTGTGGTGTCCCGGTACGTGAAAAGCCTTCTGGTTAAACTAAAACTCCGCTTCGTTTGGTCCATTTCACGCAATCTTCTCCCTACTCTTCTTCTCTTCTTTTTTTCTAAAAGCTCTCATACACTCGGCTGGATGCAATGATGAATCTGATCTCTTTAATACGTACACGCAGGATTTTCACTCATCCGGCGGACTCCTTAGTCGCCCTATAGAACCCACTCGACCTGGACGCCCAGTGGTCAAACGGGCGAGCCTTTTTGCAAAACACCTAACGCTCAACTCGCTCGAGGTTCAACACCTCAATAGACTGATGGCGGAATTTCGTGCCGGCGCTCAAACGGCAGCGTTGTCTCCCTTCCATATTTTTTTACAGAGAGCCATGACCGAGGACCGAATCGCGAAATGTTTGAGTCGCAACTTCGACGGTCTGGAAACACGCGACAAGCCAGAATTTGCCGAAAAGGTCGTCATGCTTCATGGGGATAATAGAATTTTGGCCTGTCGAGGCACCCGCTGCGAATACATCGTCGGAGAAGAAGCTATGTCGTTCAATTCAGATTTTCTCTTGGAGAAAGCCGTCCCTTGTCCCTCTTGTATTAAAGAACGTAAGCCTCTCCTCTCCTTGTATTCAATTTCACTCGAGCACTTAGTGCACCTTACGTGCTTTCTCCTCCCCGTTCTTATTTCTATTATTCATTTCAGGAAGCGCCCTCAAAGAAGCTGGCAAGAGGACAAAATCATCCGAGCCTTATTCCCTTCGCCCCGCCGTCTTACTCAACGGACAAATCGATCCCAATCTGCAGGTTGGGTACCTGCATGACCAATTAATGAAAGACGTAGAGGGCTCCGACACTCTATTGATAATGGGAACGACGTTGAAGGGAGAGGCTTATGAAGTGATCCGAGATATCGCCAACATGGTTCACGAATCAGAAGGGGTGGTTATCTACGTCGACCTATCGTCCATCAAGAGCGAACGACACCGGCGGTCCATCGATTACCATCTGCGTATCGACGTGCAGGAGGTTTCAATGGCGATCATGGCCGCCATGGACAAGGTGAGCGATCAAGCTGAAATACAAAAATAAGCAGGTTCATTTAGCACGTTTATCTCAGAAGCTTCCAGAGTCAGCAAGCGAGATATGGACCGAGGTATTTTAAGGCTGGTCCCACTTGGTGCTTTCTTGACATTATCACTCTGCAGTTATCCGAAATTATGCTCCTGCCGGAAATCACGCCTCCGATAGCCGAGCTTGGCGGGAACGTTTGTTGCCAGTGCGCCGTCTCTGTGCCAGACATCATCACTCCGTGTGTGTCGTGCGGCTTGTACTTTTGCTTCGAGAGCCTGGACACCCCAAGCGGCCTCATGTGCGTAAAACTGAACTACTTCTCTGAAGACGACTCTCGCCGCAACGTCAGGGAGGATATTAAGTCATTCCGATGCTTCGAGTGTCACGACCCTTCGAACGGGATGTATCCAGTGAGTCCATCTCTTGTGTTTGACGGATTTCTCCGCTTCTATTCTGTTCTATTTGCCTCATATTAACCGTTCTAACTACTCTTCCATAGCATTTCATCAGGGACGTTCCGTTTACGCATGTGGCGCCAGCGGTTCAGCCACGCTTAGTGGTGCTAGTCTACTATCTGTCCGAGTTTTGGCCTATGGCGAAGAATATTATCGATAGCATCAACAATACGTGGAGAACAACAGGCTGGGCGGCAAGCTATACGTTTTTCAGTTTTGGACAATCTGGTGTACTAACCTGCAGTTGTCCAGTGCTACACTATCCCCGTTAGACTCCAATCCTTGGATACGACCAACCAGCTTCCAGTCGACTTGTAAGTAACCCAACAAGCTTTTCCATCGTATCAAGGCGCTCTGATAATGTTGGCGTCCTATCAGCTCTTGGGAGCCCGATACGTACAACGTGATGGTGATTTATGTCACTCACGGGACATCCGAAAAAAAGCGTTACCAACTGAACGACAACCTTGCTCTCGGTCCGGCCCAGGTGAGTCTCCGTTCGTATTATGTCGAGCGCACCTTTTGAACGACGATCGTAAGTTTCTTGACTCAACGCTCGATCCAGCTCGACAAGTGCTTTCGCACGCCAAGTTCGCCTGTGGCATATTGTTGGCGTGCGGTCATGTGTACGATTCTTCGGAGAATGTCTGGAATCTCGACCAATGGGTTAAAAAGTGATTTGCCTCCAGACACCCGCGCTTCCTTCCCGTTCATCCCTCACTCGCTCCTACTTTAGGCGGCACGCTAACACTTTCATTGCAGGAGCGGAAAGATGCACTGCTTGGTCGGTACATTGAACAAGCGATTGATCCCGGCATACATGGTCAACTTCATGTCTCAGGCAGCGGTCGAACTTCTGGGGCACACTGAATGGACCAAATCCCGTTTCCTGGACGTCTGGCTACGCGATAGCTTGGCCGCGACCCATACCGACATGATCTATTTTCATTCAAGCGAGGGTTCGTGTCGCTTGTGTTTCTCGCCGTTCCAATTTCGGCCCTTAGGGAAGGAGCTTCCTAATCTGTTGCAGCTCTGTCCTTGCACCAGGCGGCCGGCTGCTTCTACATCTTCTCGCCCGCTGAGGAAGATATGGAAAGTGACGCACAGTCTGGTCTCTAGGGAAAGCAACACGCCAAACGAGGACCCAGACTTGAAAGACGTCATCGTATATGCGTCATGCATGCTCTGCACAAGTAAATGGGGCTTTCAGGAAACGCACGTATCCGGGAAACTGAGGAAGGTCGCTGGGCTGTATGCGGTCGAAATCGCATGTTTCCCAAGTAGCTCTTGATAATTGTCCCCATTCTTCTTGTTCTATTTTTGTACTACTTACGAGCCGGAATTTTATGTATCACTTTTGAAGAAGCGCTTACCGGCCCAATGTCCAGTCTCTTCGAACATTCCTAGCGTACGCTGTCAACTCAGGGTGTGCCGATTTTCTAACAGCAGGAAACCACACCCCGCCTAGGAAGGAAACCCGTGCCGCGCTGCAGAAAGTTTGCAGCTCAGGTGCAGCTCCACCAGCTTTTCCACACTTCCCGTGCAGGCGTTCCCCAACTTGCATGCAGATCCTCCCATGCTTGTATGCGCAGGTTTTCTCGTCTGCGCAAGCATTTAAAGTGGACAAATACAATCCGGAAGGTATGTGCATAAAAACCGGATGCTTGATGCAAGAAGTTTGGAGTTAAAGTACATAATTTTTTGAAGGACAAATGTGACGAATCCAGAGTGCATATACGGAAAATTCGATACAGTGGAAAAATCTGAACGCGACAAACGGAGAAACCGAAAATAGGCAGCGAAAGGTCGGTGCATTATATGCATGCCAAAGTGATGCTAGGCCAAGCGAGTGTAATAGAATAAGTATGCTCGAGCTCCGCCAGCCTCTTCTTCTTCTTCTTCTTCTTCATTGCAGCCCGAGACCAAGCCAAGAGTCTCAACGCTGTAGGACGTGATATCGGTGAGTGACGCTGCGAGCGAGGATGTGACAAGGAGCGGAGGCTCATCTTGAAACTCATTGCAGGGTCCACATCATTTTGCCAAACGGCTGTACATGCCCATCATGGTGACAACACGAGCATAGTAAGTTCGAGGGGCGAGACCCTGAACTAAACAGCTGTCTAGGTCACGTGCTGAGTCAACGAAAGACCCTGGGACTCTGTATAAAATGAGCCCCAGGCCATGTTCGTCCGTCGCTTTCCTTCCCCCCCATCTCCCCTTCGCTCCACCCTCCGTGGCGTTCGTTCCGACGTTCGGCGTACGCCTGTGTAGTTGCTCTCGCACGCACCGTCGGGGGGCGACGTTTGCGCCGGGTGCAGCGGTTTTTGTTTACGAGTTTGCCGTCGTCCAGTCGTTTTTTTTTCTCCTTCTGTCCTTCGCTCGAACGTTGCCCCCCCCCCTTCCCGGTTGCGTCTGTTGATCGTTGGGGGTTCGGTGTACGCCTGTGCCGTTGCTCCCGCACGCACCCCTCAACGACGGACTCGGTGCGCTGCGGGACTTGCTCTGTCCCTCATCTAGCGCTGCCACGCAGCCTTATTTGTTTAGAATGGTCGGCCGTACGGCGCTAGGTGAACGCCTGTGCCGTTGCTCCCGCACGCACCGCCGTACGGCCAACTTCATCTCATCTTTGGTACACTCCAACCGGCCCCGGACGTCTAGGTGGACGCCCGTGTAGTTGCTCTCGCACGCACCGTCTTGGGGCCCTCGCATACGGAGTCTTTGTCGAGATTTGAGCAAAGAAACAAGCGACCGACCGTGATCGGGGTTGTGACGTTTCGATGGGCCAATCGCCACAGACGGTTCTTTCCTTTTCCTCCTTTCTTTTCGTTCTTCCTTTTCCCCTGCGCACTAGCCGGGAGGTGTGTCGGGAGCTAATTGCAAGCTCAGGTGGTCTTGTATATATACCTCGTTAGTGAATTTGAATACACGCGCACCTTCGCGCACGCCACCGAGGATTATAAGTCTGCCCATGAGGAGTTTCCCACAACCACGGGATTCGACGTCGAACTAATGTGCGGACCCACGTTCGAGGCTGCGCCGCCGTCACGCGAGGCTATGCTTGGCCGACTTGCCGAGAGGGCGTGTGTCTCGGTGAGCTCAGCTGATATATGCAGCTTGTGTAGGTATGCGTGTAACACGGCAACGCGTCGAGTCTTGCCCTCCTAAATCCAAACCGGCTAAGCGATTGAAGCAAATCAATAATAGCTTCAGCGTAATATATACGAAGCGTAGCAGAGCGACTAACGCAAAGTCACTGCGCATATATTTGGCTAATATGCGAGTGCAGACAGATGGCAAATGCGGAATATATATAAGGTGCAAACGCACTTGAATACAATCGGGGAAAGCGGGCGAGTAGACTGAGACTGATTGAAGGGAACGCGGTGCAGCATATTGATAAAACTCCCAGGCGATTTCAATGCCGTTGTTGAATGTCCAAGCCTCTACGCTCAGATCTCATATATCTCGAATTCTAAATTTCCGTTGGATGAGTAACGGACATTGGCATCTGCAATGCAGCGCAGGGTGTTCAAAGTGGACTCGAATGATTGACAGGACCTTCTCGGACTCTGGACTTCAACTTCAAACCTTGGACCCTGGTCACGTGCGGTCGACATTCTTGAGGTTCAATTTTCTCCAAATACAGTATGTGTGACCTGCTCATCCAAATTTAGCTACGTTTCACTGAAAAGGCTACGCAGGAAACGCCCCAGACGCTCACGGTGCCACGGAAAACACGTACCGAGTGAAAGACAGGTATATTCTACTGCCCGAAGCTACTCCCGACTAGGGTTTGCTCATTAAGTCCCGCCGTGGGTGACTCCGTGAGTGCTCCAGCTAAATAGTATCTCCGCTTCGAATCTAACGTTCCAGTTTTAGTCGAGGTACGTGTCATCCGTGGATTTAGGGTGTTCCACAAAAAAACCCCTCGAAATAGTTACCCCTGCACGTCCGGTGCCCGGTAATCAGTGTATATACCTGGAAGAATTGTCGGTGGCTAGCAAGGCCTGGCAACGTCTCACAAGCCTGTTGCCGTTCTCGGGACGTAACCGGCATTTCTGTGGTACTTGTATTCACTGTAGTAATCAAAGCGATAGATATGAGCAATGCCACCAGCTCATGAGACAATCGGCGGCGAGATCTCCACTGGTTAGACCAGTATTTAATTACATCGGTTGATTCGTTTTACTGGCCGTAGGGCACCTGTCTGAACACCACAATGTACTTGTTTCTCCCATTTCTGGCTCGTGTATAAAATTATCGCTCGCATACCCGCAGAACTTGTATTGCCGTGAACCTACACATTTACAAGGAAGTTTGACTTGTGGCGGCGTAGCGATACGACCGAACTGAAGCCGCGTCACGTGTTGAGACCCCAAATCTCTAAACAGACGTAAATCGAAAACCCTGTCGATAATCGAACATTTGCCGTTGACCACCAACGCCGACGACATGGTACGTTTTTCAAGAGCCGCAGCGATGTCCGCATGATGACCTCCCCCGTTCTCCTTAAAACTTCCTGTTTCCTTTCATTCCTCCCTCATCGAAGGGAGCCTACGAGGAAACGCATGTTGCTTTGTGCGAGCTAGGAGATATGAACAAAAAGCTTCGGGATAACGATCCTGAGGACCAAGAACGGTTGAGGCGCGCCCCTCCAAGCCATCATCAGTGTCTAACAAGCTACTGGTGTTTCAGGATTTTCTCTCGGCTCTCTTCGATATGGAGTCCCATACTCTCGATGTTGGAACGATGCACAGGCGCTTCCGTTCTCGTCAATATGGTTGCTCGCCGTGGGAGCTCGGACGTTGCTCATCACTTTATGTAAGTCACATATTTCAGATTTGGCGCCCGCTAGGCTAACAGTCTTGAGCTAGTGGCGCCAGTCCAAATATGCAGGACTTTATCATGGATGAGCGTGGGAAGTCAAGCAGCGCTTTGATTCAGGACTGGTTCATTTTGCATACGAGTGGGTCGCTCCACTCGATCACCCACAGTCAACATCTCGCTGAGCACTTGTTTTTGCTACGTAGAAGGCGTGGAGGATCAGAATGGCATCTCTCAATCAGACGGAAGGAAAGCGTTCACGCCATTCGGCGAGGGTGTCCTTACATTGGCTGAGTCGTTAGCCAGTCAATTGCTACCTCCGGTGTCAGACCTCGTGTCCCTCGTCCAAGATTACCAACGGCTTGATCCTCCACACGTAAGTCTACGCCAATGCCCCATCTATACAAGCCTGGCCTGATGATACCTGTAGTCGGACCATGGAATCTTCGACAATAATCGCAGCCGGATGGTTAACACGCCTTCTTTCTTTCCTCAGCAGCTTCCAGCCGAAGTCGATATCTATGCTTGGATCACCAATCAACTACCGGAATCCTTTTTTGTCGTGGTCCACCCTGAACATCCTTGCTCGTCCCCTGGATACGCACTGCATTGGGTCGCCTCGTGCCCTTTTCTCGATACAAACACGGGTTTGCAGTTTGGTGGGCCCGGAGGTGTCAGGTTTGGACTATTCCTGGTCTTGCGCATTTTGAACTCCCTTCGACTCATACAGCCTAATGCAAGTATCTATGAGCCAAAGTACAGGCGACTGGGACTTGAGTCCATCCAGCTGTACGCCTATCAGGTCACACATTTGCTCGCCACTCAAATTCGCCAATCGATGCAAGTCCTACAGGACACAGGCCGGCCAGGTGATAACCACGGTCCCCCAAGAATGGTTGTACACTCACTCCACAATGCCACGGGGCGCTTGACTTCGGATACAGCTGGGCAGCTTTCATTCCCCATTTTGAACGAGTCTGTGGGATCAAAATCGTCGTCGCAAACGCTAAGCAGCAAGGGAGAGGGAAAGCGCCCGGGGGTGAGTAACGATACCCTAGGCCATCAGTTGTTCGACATGATTTTCTTAAACTGATGACCTCTGCTCCCCTACAGCTTGCGGCCAGCCCGAAGGCTCGTACACGACAGGTGAGGCATGTTCTATGAGATCGACCTGGAGGCTAACGCTGGATTTTAGAAAACACCTTATCAATTGTTCATGGCGGCGTTTAATCAACGATTGGCGACCCACAAAGCGGCGCAGAAAGCTGCTGGTGCTCACCATGGACCACAGCCAGAACAGGAGAATGTAGGCACTTCTTCTACTCCAAATCGCTGGTTTTGCGGCGCGACTGACCACATCTTCGTCGTCTCGTTATTCGTGCTTTCAGTCGTGGCGAGAGAGATTTGCATCTATGGTAGTGGTACATGACTCGGATAGTGAGTGAACATCGACAAGGTGCCCGCGGATCCTTAGTATAGGTGTATATTTCATTTCCCTAAGTATCAATATCACTCTTTTGGTCTAGGTTATATGATGGGTATCATGAGACGGACGTATTTCGACAATATCTGACAATGCATTTACCAAGCATCCGACGAAATCACGAGAAAACGAGACGAACGGCGTGAGCGTGCGAAGAGAGAGGGGAGGCTGGAGGGCACAAAGTTATACAGACATATTCCGATACAACAAATAGGGCGATCTAACTATGATAACCGTAAAGAGGTGAAGAACCCATCCACCTTCAAAACCCCACGACCACGCGAACCAGGTCTTCTTCGTCAAACATATGTACAACCACGAACCTCTGCGGGGGAAAACGAACATGATGAGAAGAGCTGGTCGTTCAAATGCCTTGGGACGTAGTTCGGGCTGCAGAGATCGGAACCAGGTCGCGCTGTGACGACCATGGTTTGAGTATCTGCCGGCTTTTGACGCGGCTGGGGACGGTGGTAGGGTCCTGCCCTTGCTGTTGCGGAATCTGGTACTCGCCGTTGCTGGGTCGCCGCTGCCGCTTACTTGTCTCGCCACGACGCGACGGCGTCCAGAGATCGCCTGTAAGCACGGGAGCGGGTCGCTTCAACGGAACGCGAGATTCCGTGTCGCTCACGATCGGCCAGGGATCTGACTCCCTCAACCAAGGCGGTCGAGACCCTCCCACTGGCCAGCGCTGGAAGCGGGTGGAATGCACTGCACTACCGAGCTTCTCCAGTGATTCG